>JAFEMH010002013.1:0-152500 GCA_022495995.1 Adenophora triphylla var. japonica | reverse complement strand
GTTTTGAGAGGATCAGCCTTTCATGATCATCATTGGCACTCTTGTCGAAAAGTAAACAGCGAGACAGCTTTTTCCTACAATCATTCAAAAAAGAAAAGATGAACCAAGTGCTAAAAAAGTTGCACCTTCTCAAGGCTTCAGCAAGAATGATTTAAATAATACGGACCTATAGAATTCAGCAAAAAGATCCTTATCACCGATATATGCGAGCAGCTTCACCACCTGTAACGATGAACATTGTACAACTCAACATCATGGTGAACTTCAAATGATTAACTAGTGATTGATAGGAGTAAAATCCAGAAACCAAATATTCAAAGTCCAAACCAAAAACATAGGGAATACATGCTTTTAATGGATTACTTTCATTAGAGTAACAGGAAAAGCATGGCACTGAACTACCGTTTCATCAGTGAGACAGCCAGATGTTAGGGAAAATAAAACAGTACAAGAAGAAACAATATAAAAGAGCTAAGATAATTAGGAACCAAACCAATGCCATCCTTGGTAAAACGATAATCTATTAAACAAGAGAATAGAGCCTTGATGTATAAGTGGAAATGGACTACCTGTATAGCTTCAGGACTAGCATATGTTCTTGGGAATTTTCGGTGATCTGCACCAATTAGACAGTCTTGCCGTGTCCGAGTATGGTTCAAAGTTGGCTTCAGCAACTAAGTAACAAATGTGAGTGGCAATAATCTGAAATAAATTTTGACAAAAAGATTCACCGCCCAGCTTGAGTACGCATATAAATAAATGAATAATTATCTTCGGAGAGATATTACGTGTAGAACTTACATCACTCTTTTCTTTCCACAAACAATCTCCAAGATGAATAAGCACTAACTCATCATCTTTTGTTCTATTAACAGTAATTAACAGCCAAATTCTCTTCCCAATCATCAAGCATACTATTAGGACCCAGATGAATCTAGAAGCAAAAGCAATGAAAATTGGAAAGTAAAATATAGATACGTATATTTTCTTCAGAATTCCTACATTTGATTAAGGTATGTCATTCAGATGGCTTAAGATTAACCTAGATTTTGGCAACCATTATAAATTCCTATTTTCCAATGTGCTTCTACACAACTATGTCCTAGCATAATAGCTTTGAACTGAAAAGAGATTTATAAACAAGAACATGAGGAGTTAAGAGGAAATAATAGAACTTCAAAGACTAGTTAGAATATTAAACTTAAAATGATGTCATTGCTGTCTTTTCTCATTAAAAAACTAAAGCTGCTAGTATCTACTCAAGGGGGGGGGGGACAAAAACAAATTTAAAAAAAAAAAAATCCAATTATCAAGCAGACTGTCCTGCCTTAACCTTGCCGAACTTGGAAATTGAAGAAATTCGTTGGAAATATTTACGGTCAGTTGAGACATAGAAGGTAAACAGGTTTTCTATATCTCCAGAAGACAGGATTCAACTTAACCAAGGGACGGGCCCACACAGGGGTAAAACCGCTGAACCAACAAAATGAACACACACATTGAAAGAAAATGTATGAATCCTTGAGCAAGGAACTTCAACATTATTCTAGAGCAAGTTATTTCCGGTGCAACAGAACTATGTTCTGAATGATAATCTCATGCATAAGCATCTGGTTAGTTGACAACTACTGATCATGTGAAACACCTAGATTTAGCAACTTCCAATTACTTGCCAATAATCATCAGATGTCTGCCACTGTTTTCATAGTTGCGCCTGACCTTGAGAGTTTTTTTGCTTATGCACATCAATTGATGGAATCATATATGCAGTTCGAAACTACTTATCTCAAAATGTAATGAGAATAAATTGGACAATTCAACTCTATACATTACACACTTACTATAAGATCCATCTTGTCCACGAAACCATTGCCTCGAGAATACAAAATCACGCTTAGACTGCCATCTACAGAACATAACAACAGTGAGGTGATAATAAAAGACATCAGTGTATAATGACAACAGAAGATGCACAGCAAGTTCGCAAAAGACATCAGTCTACACATTACACACTTACCATAAGCTCCAACCAACATTAATTAATCATACAAATGTGTGTTAGTGGATGTGTATGTGTGAAGAAATGTTATATGGATACGTACAGGGATGTGAGAGTCACGGGCACTGCACTTGGCATCGGTGGCCGAGAAGGTGTAAACCAGAACAAATGTGCCGATAATCTCCGCCCCAAGACCAGAACCTTTGGTATAACCATGGGCAACAACGTTGGCTCCACCGCCAAGGCGCTTGTACGTGCTCCCTCCTTCAAATCCCCTAATCACGCCCGCACCACAAATCGCATCCAGACACTGCATCACTATATAGTACAATGCCCTTGTCAACGACAATTTCCTCGCCAGAAACAACCCAAATGTCACCGCCGGATTAATATGCCCACCTGCACATATCAAAATCCCCAACAATAACCCCAAATTGCCTTCCAATTGTTCGATTAATTGTAAAAAAATGATTAATTTACCTGAGATTCCGGCAGTGCAGTAGACGAGGGCGAATATCATGCCGCCGAAAGCCAAAGCAATGCCCTGAATACCAACGATCGAACACTTGGATTCCTCCTTGGAAACGCCGAGGAGAACAGAAAGGGATTCGAAGAAGAGAAACTAGAGTGAATTAGAGAGGAAAAGAAAAGGTTTTAAATTACAGTGGAATGAGAAAGGAGAAAACGAAAGGGTTTCTAGATTACAACCCTTTGAATTTTCCAAAAAAAAAAAAGGGCCAATTAAATTTAATAGTCCGTCATATTTAGAGATGGCAAAAAACCCGAACCCGCGCCGAACTCGAAAAGACTCGACCCTAATAGGCCGGGTTTGGGATCCAATTTTGAAAACCCGACGAGTTTTTCTAGGGTTCGGATTTACCCCCGCCCCGCCCCGCCCCGAACCCGCCCCGATTAAGTATGAAATTACTTAAATACCCCTGCTTTGCTTGTAGGAATATTTGATCTAGAGATGGTTTTGTTTTTTCTGCCTTCAGGATAGTGTTTTCATTGGTTTTGAAGCACATTTCAATTTCCTTGAGTTTCTTAGGCCAATGTTAATGTATGCTTTTGTAGCAATTTCAGTTTCCATGGAACTGCAACTTTCGGGGCGGGGCGGGTTCGGGTAGTACAATTACCGGGGCGGGGCGGGTTCGGGAAAGGATAGATGACTATAGGGGCGGGTTTGGGAAATGGTAAACCCGTCCCAAACCCACCCCGTTGCCATCCCTAGTCATATTACATTAGAAGGATATAATGTAACGTCAAATAATTTATGAACTTTATTTTTTTAAAAAAATTAAGTTTTATTTCTTTCAAAATTTATAACTTTTTTATATAACTTTTTGCAAAAAATTTATGTAATAAATAAAAGTCTAAAATAATCTTCTTTATCTAAAAAAAAAATTGAAAAAAAAAAATTAATATACAGTATAAAACTTAACAGAAACTGTTAAAAAGTTAACTATTTTTTCAAAAAACTATTAAAAAGTTAACTTTTTTATTTAAAAATTGTTAGAAGTAAATGCTATTAGTGGTAGTGGTAGTAGTAATAGTAGTGGTGGTAATAGTAGTAGTGGTAGTGGTAGTGGTGATAGTGGTAGTGGTAGTAGTGGTATTAGTAGTGGTGGTAGTAGTGGTAGTAGCGGTAGTAGTGGTAGTAGTGTTGGTAGTGGTGGTGGTAGTGGTAGTAGTGGTGGTAGTGGTGGTAGTAGTAGTGGTAGTAGCGGTAGTAGTGGTAGTAGTGTGGGTAGTGGTGGTGGTAGTGGTAGTAGTGGTGGTAGTGGTGGTAGTAGTAGTGGTAGTAGCGGTAGTAGTGATGGTAGTAATGGTAGTGGTAGTGGTAGTAGTGGTAGTGGTGGTCGTGGTAGTGGTGGTAGTGGTGGTGGTAGTAGTAGTGGTGGTGGTAGTAACGATGGTGGTGGTGGTAGCGGTGGTGGTGGTGGTAGTGGTGGTAGTAGTGGTAGTAGTAGCGGTAGTAGTGTTAGTAGTGGTGGTAGTGGTAGTAGTGGTGGTAGTAGTAGTGGTGGTGGTGGTGGTGGTGGTAGTGGTAGTAGTGGTGGTAGTAGTAGTGGTAGTAGTGGTGGTGGTGATAGTGGTAGTAGTAGTGATAGTAGTGCTGGTAGTGGTAGTAGTGGTGGTAGTAGTAGTGATAATAGTGGTGGTAGTGGTAGTAGTGGTGGTAGTAGTAGTGGTAATGGGGGTGCTGGTGGTGGTAGTGGTGGTAGTAGTGGTAGTGGTAGTAGTGGTGGTAGTATTGGTAGTGGTAGTAGTGGTAGTGGTAGTGGTAGTGGTGGTGGTAGTAGTGGTGATAGTGGTAGTAGTGGTAGTAGTGGTAGTAGTAGAGGTAATAGTAGTGATAGTAGCGGTAGTAGCGGTGGTAGTGGTAGTAGTGATGGTGGTAGTAGTGGTGGTAGTGGTGGTGGTAGTGGTGGTAGTAGTGGTAGTAGTGGTAGTAGTGGTCGTAGTGGTAGTAGTGGTGGTGGTGGTAGTGGTGGTGGTGGTAGTGGTAGTGGTAGTGGTAGTGGTAGTAGTAGTGGTAGTAGTGGTAGTAGTGGTGGTAATGGTAGTAGTGGTGGTAGTGGTGGTGGTAGTGGTAGTGGTAGTAGTGGTAGTAGTAGTGGTAGTAGCGATAGTAGTGGTAGTAGTGGTGGTAGTGGTAGTAGTAGTGCTGGTAGTGGTAGTGGTACTGGTAGTGGTAGTGGTACAGTTAGTAGTAGTAGTGGTGGTGGTGGTGGCATTGGTGGTAGTAGTGATAGTGGTAGTAGTTGTAGTAGTAGTGGTAGTAGCGATAGTAGTGGTAGTAGTGGTGGTAGTAGTTATAGTAGTGGTAGTAGTAGTAGTGGTGGTAGTGGTAGTAGTAGTTGTGTAGTAGTGGTGGTACTGGGAATGGTAGTAGTGGTGGTAGTGGTAGTAATGTGGTAGTGGTAGTAGTTGTGGTGGCAATGGTAGTGGTGGTGGTAGTAGTAGTAGTAGTGGTAGTAGTGGTGGTAGTAGTAGTAGTGGTAGTAGTAGTAGTGGTAGTAGTGGTAGTGGTAGTAGTGGTAGTGGTAGTAGTGGTGGTAGTGGTTGTATTGGTGGTATTGAAGGCGTTGCATTAGTAATATAACAATTGCATTAGAAGGATATAATGCAACCCCAAGTAACTTAATGCAAGAGTGTTATTGAAGGCGTTGCATTAGTAATATAACAATTGCATTAGAAGGATATAATTCAACGACAAGTAACTTAATGCAAGGGTGTTATTGAAGGTGTTGCATTAGTAATATAGCTATTGCATTAGAAATGATATAATGCAACGTCAAGTAACTTAATGCAAGGGCTTTATTGATGGCGTTGCATTAGAAGAATTTAATGTAATGCCTAGAAACCTAAGGCAACGCAGAAGCCATAATTGTTGTAATAGCTCAAAAAAACCGTTGCATTAATGAAATAATGCAACGCCATTCTAAAGCATTGTTGCATTTGATGCATTTTATGCGTTACATTTGTTCGAAAATGTAGTAGTGAATGGCAAAAATTTGTAACTCAATATCCATTTGGATTTTGAGGAAACTCATGTAGATGAAAAACATTTTAAATGTCATTTAGAATCTAGAAAAAAATAAAAAAAAAATAAACGAGGTAGGCGTATACCATTTTTGGCAAGATCGGGACACAGAAAACCCTAAAAACCCTAAAAAATGGCAAAAATTTGTAACTCAATATCCATTTGGATTTTGAGGAAACTCATGTAGATGAAAAAATTTTAAATGTCATTTAGAATCTAGAAAAAAATAAAAAAAAATTAAACGAGGTAGGCGTATACCATTTTTGGCAAGATCGGGACACAGAAAACCCTAAAAACCCTAAAAAACGGCAAAAATTTGTAACTCAATCTCCATTTGGATTTTGAGAAAACTCATGTAGATGAAAAACATTTTAAATGTCATTTAGAATCTAGAAAAAAATTAAAAAAATTAAACGAGGTAGCCGTATACCATTTTTGGCAAGATCGGGACACGTAAAACCCTAAAAACCCTAAAAAATGGCAAAAATTTGTAACTCAATATCCATTTGGATTTTGAGGAAACTCATGTAGATGAAAAACATTTTAAATGTCATTTAGAATCTAGAAAAAAATAAAAAAAAATTAAACGAGGTAGGCGTATACCATTTTTGGCAAGATCGGGACACGGAAAACCCTAAAAACCCTAAAAACGGCAAAAATTTGTAACTCAATCTCCATTTGGATTTTGAGAAAACTCATGTAGATGAAAAACACTTTAAATGTCATTTAGAATCTAGAAAAAATTAAAAAAATAAACGAGGTAGCCGTATACCATTTTTGGCAAGATCGGGACACGAGAAAACCCTAAAAACCCTAAAAATGGAAAAAATTTGTAACTCAATATCCATTTGGATTTTGAGGAAACTCATGTAGATGAAAAACATTTTAAATGTCATTTAGAATCTAGAAAAAAATTAAAAATAAATAAATGAGGTAGCCGTATACCATTTTTGGCAAGATCGGGACACGTAAAACCCTAAAAACCCTAAATAATGGCAAATATTTGTAACTCAATCTCCATTTGGATTTTGAGGAAACTCATGTAGATGAAAAACACTTTAAATGTCATCTATAATGTAGAAAAAAATTAAAAAAAATAAACGAGGTAGCCGTATACCATTTTTGGCAAGATCGGGACACAGAAAACCCTAAAAACCCTAAAAAATGGCAAAAATTTGTAACTCAATATCCATTTGGATTTTGAGGAAACTCATGTAGATGAAAAACACTTTAAATGTCATTTAGAATCTAGAAAAAAATAAAAAAAAATAAACGAGGTAGGCGTATACCATTTTTGGCAAGATCGGGACACAGAAAACCCTAAAAACCCTAAAAAATGGCAAAAATTTGTAACTCAATATCCATTTGGATTTTGAGGAAACTCATGTAGATGAAAAACATTTTAAATGTCATTTAGAATCTAGAAAAAAATAAAAAAAAAATTAAACGAGGTAGGCGTATACCATTTTTGGCAAGATCGGGACACGTAAAACCCTAAAAACCCTAAATAATGGCAAATATTTGTAACTAAATCTCCATTTGGATTTTGAGGAAACTCATGTAGATGAAAAACACTTTAAATGTCATCTAGAATGTAGAAAAAAAATAAAAAAATTAAACGAGGTAGGCGTATACCATTTTTGACAAGATCGGGACACGTAAAACCCTAAAAACCCTAAATAATGGCAAATATTTGTAACTCAATATCCATTTGGATTTTGAGGAAACTCATGTAGATGAAAAACATTTTAAATGTCATTTAGAATCTAGAAAAAAATAAAAAAAAATTAAACGAGGTAGGCGTATACCATTTTTGGCAAGATCGGGACACAAAAAACCCTAAAAACCCTAAAAAATGGCAAAAATTTGTAACTCAATATCCATTTGGATTTTGAGGAAACTCATGTAGATGAAAAACATTTTAAATGTCATTTAGAATCTAGAAAAAAATAAAAAAAAATTAAACGAGGTAGGCGTATACCATTTTTGGCAAGATCGGGACACGTAAAACCCTAAAAACCCTAAATAATGGCAAATATTTGTAACTCAATCTTCATTTGGATTTTGAGGAAACTCATGTAGATGAAAAACACTTTAAATGTCATCTAGAATGTAGAAAAAAATTAAAAAAAATAAACGAGGTAGCCGTATACCATTTTTGGCAAGATCGGGACACAGAAAACCCTAAAAACCCTAAAAAATGGCAAAAATTTGTAACTCAATATCCATTTGGATTTTGAGGAAACTCATGTAGATGAAAAACACTTTAAATGTCATTTAGAGCCGTAGCAGCACAGATATTCGGAGATGAGGAGATGTGGGCTCAAGTGCGCTCAGACTGTTACCATGAGGTGAATGCTCGCCAAGACCTTTATCAAAGAGTTCTAACTTGGATAAATGTAGATGAACTCTTACGTAGGATTGCTTGCTATGTCGGCCGGACGCTACTTATTGGATGGACCTTCCAGATCTTGGGCACATCATTGCCACGAGGTATAATGTGGCATTCATTTCGTACTCGGCTAGCGGCGGCAGCTTATGTCTTCCAGTGACTGTACCAGCAGGAGTAGGACCACCGATAAACACAATTGTGGTGGGACAAGTGAGAAACCATTTTATATTGGTATGATACTTAACTGTCTCATCTATATTTGTAATATTTAAGTGTCTTACTTAAATTCGTTGTATTTAACTGTTATTACTTTTGCGGTGCGCATGTCGTGCCCGATGATTACCCAATTCCACCACCACCGAACACTTGGAGGGAACAGCTGTGATCCAAGCGCAAGTCAACTGATCCTCCAATACCGAGATAGGATAGCGGCATTTAATAAACTCTATGATCGGGATACCGTGCAAGAAGAGAAAGATTACGTAGGGGATAGTATATGTGTAATGGTTTTTGAATTATATGCCTATCCTTGTTAACACTTTTATGAATGTTTGGATGTTTGAATTATATGCTTATCTTTGTTAACACTTTTATTTCGTATACAATTTTTCATCAGTATGACTTTGGTGTCTTTGTTGTTGTTGCGATGTGTCTCGTGTAGATCCACACGAGACACATCTCGTGTGGATTTACACGAGATGTGTCTCGTGTGGATCTACACGAGATGTGTTTCGTGTGGATCCATACGAGACACATCAGCCAACAAACCGGCCAAGTAAACAACAACACCAAATAAACAACAGCAACAACAACAATGATCGACAGGCAGCTGACAAGAGAACTATCCATTTCATACTCGCATGCAGTCATCAATACCAAATAAACAACACCAAATAAACAACAACAACAAATCCATAACTCCATATTCAGTACTACAAATCCATAACTCCATAAACAACAACAATACAATCAGTATACCATTACAACAACAACTATCCATTTCCTACAGAAAATAAATCCAACTCCATAATCGGTACGACAAATATACCAAAACTCCATAATCAACAATACATAAATGCGACCTCCTACATGAGACGACCTAAACCCTCGTGTGCCCGTCTAAGTATATCTCCGGCGTACTCGGGAGACTCGCATCTGTCACTAATGGAAGTATGAGATCCGCGATCGGCAACCCCAGCCGCGGTGGAACATCAACCGGGGAGGTGGGGGAGGTGGAATGTCAACGGGAGGATCGTGTATCGGATTAGATATCCGAACATGACTCCTAGCCGAAACCACTCCATATAATCATGATCACGGGAGAAGATGTAGTATCTAGTGGTGGCCCCCATCGGGAACGGGCTGAACTCACGCATGTCGAACAACACCCGTCCCAAAAATCATCTCCGTCACCATACTCCTTTTGGTATCCCTTCGACCCTTTGACAAAATACATCTCGTGGGAGTCACGGGGGCCGTCTAGGGATCCTCTCGGTACCCGAACCGCCCGGTAACACGATCAGTGCATATACGCCTCAGTGATGTCACAAAAGCGTATAACCCCCGAAGTGTGAAACCGAGAATCGAGTCCGCTCCAATACCATAAGTGAGTCCAAGCAACCCGTGAGTAGACTTTGTTAGGCGTAGTCTACATAATAACGGAGGGAGTGTAACAATTTGAAACAGCTTTTAATATGAATAACTCACCCTATCAACATGCATCCCGTCAAGAGTGCGGCGATACCGCACTAGATGATCCAATGCCCTCCCAGTGCATCGCACGTGACCATCTACGGGCTCTCTTGCCCTGCTGCCATGCGGGTCGAAGAAAAGTCGCGGAAATCCGGAAGTACTCGTATATCCACCCCGAGATGTATGTAAAAAGTATTAAATACTAATCAAATGCAACATGTAATTACAAGGGGGAGTCGACAGAGTAAAAAGAAAGTGAGTAGAGTAAGATGTACCTCTAGCAAAGTGTCGCACAACCACCCATCTGCTTGCATCCGGATTCGGACGCCTTCCCCAACTCTCGGTATAAATAAGCCAACGTAGCCGATCCCCGGGAGAGAGTGGGGAGTCTCTCAAGATCCATGCATAAAGGAAGGTAGTCGCAGGCACCTTATCTCGACTCTTGTCCACGAACATCGTGGAACCCAAGAGGTGCAGATATACGCAAGCATCTGGCTGGGCATCGCCATCGTAATGCGGTATACGGGAAGAAAAGAGACGCCGGACATCCTTTAATAAGTATCCAGTGCCGCCCAAAACGAGGTGTCTATCGATGCCTGAGGATAGGTCGTGCACTCTGGATCCGGATGTCGAACAGTGCACCTACACACCGATGACAATTGTAAATTGAAGATGAAATAACACATTTTAGTACAAGAGATGAATGTAGATAGTTAATATAGTCTTGAAATTGATAATATATAACAACATACCTGTGATATGAGATACGTCGTGTAACGTAATGGTCATCTCCCCACGGCATGTGGAACGAGTTAGTCTCAGGAGACCACCGTTCCAAAATGCCGTCATCGCCGCATGGTTAGGCCTGCGAATGGTGGCATCGTGCACCGCTGGATGCCCGATGCATCAACGAGGGTCGCCCAGGCTCTATCGCAGCCTCCAGACGCACGCTTGAACCCGTTTATTCCAAACAAAAAATATAATCAATACTCGAGATCGAGAAAAGTACGAGATGTATAATTAATGGAATATTTAGAGTGTGTGCCAAACAACTTCAAGATTTTAATAAATTAACATAAATGATTATCTTACTTTTGCAGATGTCTGAGCCTCGTATGAAAAGTCACCACTGACTCACTAGTGGAGTCCCTCCAAATCTCTCTGGGCTCTGTGATCACCAAACCCGTATAAAAGTGAAACATTCTCCGGGCCGCCACCTGGGTCACTCAAGCCGCCATGATGGTGGCACCTCACCCGCACCCCCGCCCTCCTCTCGTCCCCGCCCTCTAGCCACATCCCTCCCCTCCCCTCCCATGCCTCAAAGGTCTAACATCACGTATCTCCTCCTCCTCCTCCTCCTCCTCCTCCTCCTCCTCCTCATCATCATCATCATCATCATCATCATCCCTCCCCTCCTCCTCCTCCTCATCATCATCATCCCCACCCTCCTCCTCCGCCTCCTCATCCTCCTCACCACTATCACCAATCGAAGATGCCTCATCATCTCCTCCATCCTCCTCAACACTATCATCGAATCAATATCAATCTGCTCGATCTGCTCAGCCGCACAATCCGTCTCAGCCGCAAAGTCGTATCATGATCATCTCCTACCTCCTCCCGAATCTCAAGCTCGCACTCCACGCACGATAGTCCTATCATGTATACTTTTGCTTCGTTTATCTACCTTAGCTGCCGCTGTCGTCTCGGCCTTCCTCTTTCTGTTTGACGCGGTCATACGTTCACGTGCCTACAAAAAAACAAATAAGAGACAATAAATTAGCTATTTAGCATTTATAACTGAATATGAACGATGTAAAGGAAAAGAGTCGACACTGGGCACATTTCGTGTAAGTCACACGAGATGCATTTCGTGTGAGTTACACGAGATGCATTTCGTGTGAGTTACACGAAATGAATCTCGTGTGACTTACACGAAATTAATCTCGTGTGAGTTACACGAAATGTGCCCCTCTCCAGTTTGGTTATTATCGAAGAAAGAAAAATTACACGAAGAAAAATGAGAAAAAGACGTCGAATAAAATTGAAGAAACCAGTTCATGAAATGAAAGACGTCCAAATCAATTGAAGCAATAAAAAAAAAATTAGACATTGGGAATGTAAAATTAGGTTTAAATTTCGTTCAAATTGCATTACCTTCTTTACAGGCACGGTGGTAGAAGCGGAGGCGGCGGCGATGGCAGTGGTGGTAGCGGCGGCGGAAGCTCCAGCAGGGACGGCCGAAATTTTTACTCGAGCCATTCTTCGTCGGTCGTGGTGTGTTCGTCGTCGTGTGTACTGAGAAAGAGAGAGAGAGCGAGGGAGAGGAAGAGGCTGTTTGATTGAATTTGAAATGAAAAAAAAAAATTATTTATAAATGGGTAATTTCGTCAAATGCCCGGGCCGTGTATTTTTTTGGGGCCGTGTATTTATACCTATCCTCAATCAATCGATCAAACAAACAAATTCAACCAATTCTCCAAATCTAGGGTTTCACAATTCCAACATGGGCTACGAAAACGATCCGTAAGTCTCCCAATTCTCTCAATCTATCTAGGGTTTCTCAATTTCGATCGATTCTTGTTAAATTTTGTGTTTTGCAGTTACCGCGACGAAGATGGTGAGCCATTGATGGATTTTGAGGAAGAACTTGAAGATATTCAGTCGGATCAAGATGGCGGTGAGAATCAAGTTCTTGATGATAACCTAGATGATTTCGCCGATGATGACGGGTGGAGAGATGGAGAAGAACGGTCGCCGACTCCTGTTTATAATGATTCCGACTCTAAATCGAAGCCTCGGAAGCGTCTTGTTAAAAAGAATGCTGCCGTTGCTGAGGATGAGGATGAGGATGGTGTTCCGGATTTTGGTGTAGGGGGTGATGAGGATGAGGATGAAGCTGTAGCGGCGTTTGTTAGGGATGATTCGGATGGTGGTGGCCCGTCTTCGTCTTCTGGTGGTGGTGGGAAGAGGAAGAAGTTTTCGGGTAAAGATGAGAGTGGGGGTTCGAGTAGGAAGCGAAAGAAGAAGGCGAAATCTTCTTCGGATAGAAGAGAGGGGCAGGGACGAGGGAGTGATGGTAAGGGAGGGTCGAAGTTTAAATCGAAGAGAGGGCGGGGTGGGGATGATGCTGAGGTTAAGGAGATGTGGGAGACTATTGCTGGAGCTGATTCTGAGGTTTGTTTTCAGCTCTTTTTATTTTGCAACTTCTTGTGTAATTGTGGTTGAAACTGTTGATTGCCTATTTTGTCAGTTTTGGTGGAGTTTCTCATGTTGTCACCTGAATGCTGGTTATAAACACCTGTTCTGATTTCAAACGAATTTAGGCTATCCACTAGTTTGGTGCTTTTTTTGGTTGTTCCAAATCGAGTTTTCATATGTTCTTGACTGGAAGAATCTGTAAAAGAGTACAATATTTCATGGATTATACTCTACAGATTTGGGTCAAACTTTCTTCAGCTAAAATCAAACTTTTGTGCAATCTGTTGTTGTTAATAAAGCTTAGCTTTTAGCCTTTTACTTGACAGAGACACTCATCCTTCTTGTGTATGTAGCATTAGACCCTTCTGCACTCTACCTTCACATTGTTTACAACGGACAACCCTATTTCTAGATACTTTCTCTTGTTTAAGTCTTCACAACCCAGAATAACTAAGATGGGCTCTTTCGGTGTTAAAAGTTAAGGGTTTTCAGCAAGTAATATGTTCAAATGAAGATTGCTTTGCCATATTTGATAGTTGTCTATCTTTTTGGGCAAAGAGTAGGGGTGGCAAAATGGGTATACTGGGTAGGTTTGTGTAAAAAACATATTTATCCACTAATGTTATAGGGTAAGCTTAAATTTGTTCATTATACCCATCAATTAATTGGTTAAATGGTTAATCTTCAAACTTATCCATTATTTAATGTATATCACCTTGGTATGCCCAATATTTTCATGCACCACAAACTAACCCCTCCATCACCATGGCCCACCACCAGCATACCACTCTACCACTACACCATCCACATACCACTATTACATCTATGCATTTGAGTGTTTTATGATACCACGCTGTAATGAAGTTTCACAAACAAAAATAAATAAATTATCATAGAAATATAATCGATGAATAAGAAACAGACCATAAATTTGGTGTCCAAACAATGCCGTATCACCATATTTTCATAATTTCTTTACGGAAAGAGTATTTATTCCTTTCTCAAACTCGATCACAAAATCCAAGTGAATCAGATTGTGCCCAGTCTCTGTGGACTGGAACAAACTCTCATCTTCTCTCCCTCAAATGCCTGCCAGACATAGTTGTCGTAGATGTAAGATGTTACCAATTCTAGCCACGTCTTCATAACCTATTGCATCCTCTTTCGATCATTCTAATTGGGTTATAGGCATCATATTATGCGTCACATTGCGTCGCAGGAGTTTCCAAAGAAATTTAAGCAGAGGGATTTGTAGTGGTTGAGGATTGGAGAATTGATCGATTGAGCAGTTGATTAAGGTGAGAAGATAGTGTCGAGTGAGGGGAGGGGGTTATGATGGTTGGATGTCAGATAGGAAAAAATCGTGATGAGCCTGAAGGATTAAGCATATGGACATTGAAGGATCGTAGATTGCGAGTATTTTGCCTGGATGATTGATTGTTTGGACTTTGTAGTCGCCGAAGGGGTGATGAAAAAGAGGTCGGTGGTGGTGGTGTGTACGGTGGTCATGGAGGGGGTGGTAGGTGCGGGGGAGTTGGTGAGAGGGGGCGAGGGGGTGGCGGTGGAGGTCGAGCAGTAGAGCATTTTGCATTAGGTCACCCATCTGTGTTACTGGTCTTTAGTAGGTCACCCATTTGGAGCCCAATAATTTATTGGGTTTGTAATGGATAAACCCGATAAGTTAATTTTTAATGAGTTAGTGAATGAACAAATGGATTATGTTATAAATTGACACCCTAGCAAAGGTTAACTATGACTGGGTCAGTGGGAGTGGGTCATATTGTTAAGATGATAAAAATTCTCTTTGTGACATTCTTCCGTGTACTGTTTATTTATATAAAAATGATCTCTAAATGAATGTAATCATGGTCTTCCACCCCTGACACTATTAAAAGCTTACGACTCTGCAGTGCAAAAACAACCTATTAGCTTATTCTTAAGGGATTCCATCTTCTTACTATGTTTTGTACTAATTTAGTAATTAACTCTGTTCTTTTATGCTATGCAGAAGTTGCTTGTAATTTATTAGTTTTACCCTCTTTCACGGTGTAGGATGACCAAGAAGGTGCTAGGATGGTGGATGATGATAACTTCATTGATGACACTGGTGTCGATCCAGCTGACCGATATAACGAACCAGGTTCCCCTGGTGATGCTCCTCAGGTTAGGATATCACATATTCACCATGTTCAACTCAATTGAAATTGTTTAATTGCATTGCTAATTTTCATTCATGCATTATTTCAAACCTTCTGCACAGCCATAGGACTGGAGATTGTTCAGTTTAATAGAAACTCTAGAATGTTATAGGAGAATTGTTCTGTAGAAGGTTGTGTTTCGGGCTCTCATATGCTTCTCATCTAAATGTCCTTGTTTGTAGGCAGAAGAAGGTGAAGAGGATGATGAAGATAAGGACCTTTTCAAAATGGGTAAGAAGAAGAAGAAAAATGAGAAAAGTGCTGCTGAGATTGCATTGCTAGTTGAAAATGTCATGGCTGAACTTGAAGTTGTAGCTGAAGAGGATGCAGAGTTGAATAGACAATCTTTACCAGCTATAAATAAACTTAGGAAGTTGCCTCTTCTCATCGAGGTTTTGTCCAAGTAAGTGTGCTGTCTATTTATCATCTTTCAAGACTTTTTTTTTTTGCTTGTTTTGTGATTTTAGTTTGTGTTCAAATTCTGGCTGCAGAAAGCAGCTTCAGCTAGAATTCCTGGATCACGGAGTCCTAACTCTTTTGAAGAATTGGCTTGAGCCCCTTCCAGATGGATGCTTACCAAACATAAATATCCGTGCTGCTATATTAAAGATCTTGACTGATGTATAGACATTTTCCCGTATTTCTTTATCTACTTCTGTTATACCTTTTGCTTCTCTAAATCATTTGGTTTGTTGTGTTCAGTTTCCAATTGATCTAGAGCAGTATGATAGGAGGGAGCAACTGAAGAAGAGCGGACTGGGAAAGGTAAGACTAGTGAGGCGCAACTATCATACTATGATGTGGGCAACTTAGCTCTTATTCCTTCCTCCTTTGGTGTTGTAAAGGAAGAACATTTTTCTTTGCTTTGCGCAGGTCATTATGTTTTTGTCAAAGTCTGATGAGGAGACCACTTCTAATAGGAAGCTTGCTAAAGATCTGGTTGACAAATGGGTAGGGACTCTTTCTTCTATCTTTTTCATGTTCCCATTCTATTTTAGTTATGCTAACTTTTATTTGAGCTATTTTTTATTTTTATTTTTATTTATTTTTATTTTTTATTTATTTTTATTTTTTTGTTTTTTATTTTTTATTTTTTATTTTTTTTTTTTTTTATTTTTTATTTTTTATTTTTTATTTTTTATTTTATTTTTTATTTTATTTTTTATTTTTTATTTTTTATTTATTTATTTTTTTAATTTTATTATTTTTATTTTTATTTTTTAATTTTTTATTTTTTTTATTTTTTTATTTTTTTTATTTTTTTTTTATTTATTTTTTTTTTAATTTTTTTAATTTTTTTAATTTTTTTAATTTTTTATTTTTTTTAATTTTATTTTTTTAATTTTTTTATTTTTTTTTTTAATTTTATTTTTTTTAATTTTTTTTATTATTTTTTATTTATTTATTTTTTTCCAACAACCTTTTCACACGATGACATATGATGATTCATGTTAGCCGACCCCAAATTATTTTGGGACTAAGGCTTTGTTGTTGTTGTTGTTGTTGTAACTTTTATTTGAGCTGCTCCTGTTCCTGCACATGTGCTTTCTGAAGTTTAATGATACCAAGTAGTCTTAGGAGGTATATATTAATCAGTTGTGGGACTTTTTTGGATGATATAAGGTCAAAGTTTTTTTTGTTGTTTTTGTGTATGTTGATATGGACTTATTTCACTCTCATTCAAGATACCTCTTTGTTCTCATCATTTACGAAGTTATTTGTTCCTAGTTTTTTGTTCTGTTTGATTCAACATTATTGAGCTGTATACTAGGGATTAACGTTTGAACTTCTGATGCAGAGTCGACCTATTTTTAATAAGAGCACAAGGTTTGAGGACATGAGAAACATTGAGGATGAGAGGGCTCAATACCAAAGGCCATTAATGAAAAAGTATTCCTGTCTAACAAACTTCCTTTATATTTTACTTGGTATCCTCTATTTAATATTCCTCTCATGCAGTTGTTTGTCTCATGTCTTGGACTTCTTGTTAATTATGAACAGGCCAATGAATAAAGGTTCAGGGATGCAATCGAGAGCCGATGATCTTGATCTGGCTGAATATTCCCAGTAAGCTTAACCTGACCAGGCAGTCAATTAAATGCTAATTGCATCAATTTAAGTGCGTGCAATCCAAGATTGATTTTTTCCATCGAAAATTGCAGGGAAGCAAAGTCTAGTCAGTCGTCATCTAGGCAACATGCTTCAAGGCCTGAAGCAATGCCATTGGATTTTCTTGTACGCCCACAATCCAAGATTGATCCGGACGAAATCAGAGCCCGAGCTAAGCAAAATGTGCAAGATCAGCGTCGTCTGAAGGTCTGTGTTCTCTCTTCAGCTTGAAAACTTAATCTAATTGAGATTCGATCTGTTTCAACTCCAATATCTAATAATCTGTTCCCGAGCTATGGACATATTACTCACACTCATGTTTGTCAGTTGCAATAGACTACATTACATATTTAATTTGGTTATGGAAAGATGATGTGCAAATCGGTGTGTTTCATGCTTTAAAAGCTCCGGTGTTAACTTTATTCCTTGGTATTTTTCATCATGAAATTCTGGGGTTATGGTGAATGGGTGGGATTGAATCAGGTGTTATAGAATAAGAGGGGAGGAGAAACCTAACCTTGCGATCAGGAAAACGCACAAGCTCACAAGCTTGAAATATATAAAACATAGTCTGCTTGAAATAATAGTCTACTGTTGCTTCTCCTGTTCCTATTAGGAATATCCTGGATATAAAGTTGTACTTGGAATTGTTACAGAATAGCTATCCATTTTACAAAGTTTGTGTGAAACGCAGCCTCTGTTTTTTGTGCAATTACTAAATTCACGTTAGTCAACTATCATGTTCTAAGTTGCAATCGGCAAAGATACATAAGGTGAAGATTAAGGGTATATTTTTATATGTGCTGTTTGAAGTGCATAAAAGGCAACTTCCTTAATACTTGAAATACAAAAAGTGGACACTGGGATGGAGGGAGTAATCTAGTGGAACTTTGACCAGGTAGGGGTTTTCATTTGAACATATACGGTAATGTCCAAAGAGATCTGACGTCATTGTGACATCAATCTAGCGGAAACTTTGACAAGCCTGGGTTTTCCTTTGAATAAATGTGTGGCAACTGCCAACTAAAGGAAGTGCAATTTAGTTGTGTAAGAGGATAAAAGGTGAGAATCCTTAGTAGCAACCTTCTCTGCATACTAGGAAAGTACACGCATCTCAATTTGGATAAATAAATTAACATGCAAAGAAAATTGCTCTTATTGTGTGTGTATATCTCTGATTCTCATATTTACGCTCTTGTGTACATGCTGACATAAATTATACTAATCATTTCCTTCTCCGACTGTACTTTGTGGATTATCTCAACTCTGAGCATGGTTTTATATTAAACTGGCACAGATGAATAAGAAGTTGCAACAGTTAAGAGCACCCAAGAAGAAGCAACTTCAAGCTACAAAACTGAGCGTGGAGGGCCGTGGCATGGTCAAGTACCTGTAAATAATTTATATTCAAAGGACCTATGGATCTGAGTCCTATATAAGCTCCAGTAGTTTAATGGTGGACGGAGAAACATTTCCAGGCCACGAAAGGAGCTTGGAGGAGAGTTTGACCATTCCCCTAGAGGTCAAACCCCGTTTATTGAGACTATGAAATTGATGAAGAGGACCAGTTGGAGGTCAAATCCCCCTTTTGCTATGAAAATTTAGGCATCTTCGGAGTCTTATGTTAATTTAATTTAAATGTCTACAATTTAAATGTGTAGACGAAACCGAGATGCAACTTTTGTGAAAAGGCTCCATTTTTGTAAAGAATTAAGCTATTATATGAACTTTTTTTTCCATTTTTGTAAAGAATTAATCAAATTTTTCCTCCCTGTGAAATACTCCCTCCGTCCCACCGATCTTAAGAAAACTTTCCATTTTGGGCGTCCCACTAATCTTAAGAATTTCCAAAATGGAAAGTTTATATTACTTTTATATTAAATGGGATTCACTTGTCATACTCACAACAATAATTCCATCACTATTCCCTCCACTCATTCTCTCTCCTATTTAATTTTTCACACTCACAACACTTCTTTCACTCATTCTCTCTCCTAATACTATAATAATATTCCTTAATTCCCACACCAAATGAAAAATTCCTAAGATGGCTGGGACGGAGGGAGTAGTTAAAACCTCGAAATTATTTTATTATTATTATAAAGCTATTTTGAAAAATAAATTTAGGTTAATTTAATTATCTTAATAAAAATTTAAAACTTGTTATATATATATACCATTATAAATACTATTAATAACAACTTTTAGATTTCATTAGAATAATTATTTCAACTAAAACTTATTGCTCAAAATATCTTCGTATCGACAACAGAAGAAAAAGTGGATGGATCATTTAGAGGGGACAGGAGATCAACTTTCTTCTAATTGGAACAAAGATTGTACACAACTTTGTTAAGAAAAGAAACAAAAATCAATGTCTGCCTAAAAATGGTGCATAGAAAATGTTTTTCAAAATCAAATTGGGTCTTATCCAATAGAATTAATGAGATTGGACAAATTCAATTCACACATGTAATAGAGAGAAAATTGATATAAATAACTCAAGTTTTATTATTAACATTGTATAAATACCTAAAAATCACTAATTAAGAAAATATACAATTACAAAATGAGAATGAATACTATTACAATAAGAAATTATAATAATAAAAAAACTATTAAAATAAAGAAAAATAATATATAATTGTGATTTGGTATATCTCAAGCAAAGCAAGCAAGCAGTTGCTCATACAAATAAAATCAGGTTTTAACAAAGAAAAAGCATGTCTCATAAAAAGTTAAGTGTTAAAATTACCAGTTTTCATGTTACTCCCTCCGTCCCGGTTAAGAAAAAGTGATGTAAGAAAGAGAAAAAGTTAAATGTTGTGAGTATGAAGAATTAAATAGGAGAGAGAATGAGTGGGAGGAATAGTTAGGAGAGAGAATGTTGTGAGTGTAAAAGTGAAGTAGGAGAGAGAATGAGTGGAGGGAATAGTGAATATTCTTTTCCATTTTGGGCAGTGCCAAGTGAAGTGGGACGACCCAAAATGAAAATTAGTGCCAAGTGAAGTGGGACGGAGGGAGTATGTCAGACTCTTTAAATTAAACGCATATTTCATATTGAACATAAGGCCAAACTACAGTAGAAACTCTTTAAATTAATGCTCAATAAATTAATAAACTTTCTAAATAATAAATTTGTCTGATCCCAATTTGGGCCAGTTAAAAAATTACAAAAATTAATAAAATAATAAGATAATAATATTTCAGTAGACCCCTTTATAATTTTAAGTCCCACGAAAAACATAAATTAATAATTCTTAGAAATTGAAAAACAAATATTACAATTTAGTGAAAATCTATATTATAGTATTTTTAAAGTCGGTGAAAATGCCTTTGTTTGTGTCACGTCGTGCCTTATAGGAATTCTTTGAATTTTCATTCTTCCAAGTGGGATGATCTTCCAAATTCCTGGGACACTTTGAATTATACGTATTAGTTGATACCTTCCATCGATAAATATGGGTATGCAAATTATTTTGGCAGAAAAAACAATAATGTCGAATATTAACTGTGAAAGTGTATGAATTTAATAATAAGGAGGGGACTTTGAAAGCGTGAGCTTTTTAGGGAACTACTTGTTTCCTTATTTAATTTGACTTCTATTATGGTAAGAAGATTTTGAGACTTTCATGGAGATTTATAAGTATATTACTTTGACTAGGAATTGTAAATATAGTAAATATATTTTATTTATGTACATAGTTTTATATTAGGACTAACCTACTAATATTTGATTTCCTTGTGAGTGTGTTTTATGTTTTCATATAGGAAAAGGATTCTCACAAAGGAAGAGGTCGATTGCATGAAGATCTTCTCAATGGTGCACTATAAATTCAAGACATTCAGCACATGAGAAGCTACGGTTTTAGAGAGAAAAACACACATACTTCATTGCATACGTCCTTGTTAATTTTAGGTTGTGAGCTTACATCCGTAACTCACATCTAGGTTTTTATAAAGTTCTCTTGTTTTACTTCTGATTGAATAAGTCCTACTTGGGAAAGGGGAGTTGTTCATATCGTAGAAGGTGATTAGAACTTGTTTAGTATTTTCATATTTTAGTTTTTCACTTATTTGTTTTTGTAAGAAACAAAAGTTTTTATAGTGAAAGGTTTTGGGCGTAAGCCTAGTTTGCGATCACACGGATCGATGGCGTATATAACTCTTGAGTTATTACATTTAATTTGCTTTTAATTACTTTATTCCATTGCATTATACGTGGATGTGTGGACGGTTGTAAGACACATCGTACTCACATCCTTTGCCTATTGCGTGATCTAAGTTTCCTAGCTACACGAAACTTTCAATTGGTATCGAGCCAACTCTCGAAATATGTGCGAGTGTTGATCCAGAAAGTGTAGTCATTATAGAATGCCAAAATCACCAAAATAGGCCTCTGTTTTGGATGGCACAAATTATTCTCTTTGGAAGTCTAAGATGCGAAATTACATCAAAAGTATTGATGAAAGAGCTTGGATGTGCATTCTTGTTGCATGGCAACCTCCTACGTGGAGAAAAAGCCATCTTACGGTGTTGGTGAGTCCTTTTTTGAAAGAAAACCTGAAGAACAATGGACTCTTGATGAAATACAAGTGTAAATTACAATTCAAAAGCCATGGGTGCTATTTCCGACCATGTTTACGGGAATATGTACAAGCTTATAACAAATGAGAGTATAGCCAAAAGCTGCTTGGGATATTTTGCAAACTCAATGTGAGGGCACCAAGTGTGAAGGCTACCGGCTTAGAATTTTAATGGATAGGTTTGAGTTACTTCGAATGGAAGAAACTGAGGATATTGTGTCTTATCTTGCTAAGATTCATGAGATTTCAAATGAATGCACAAGTCTAGGAGAATCTATCTCCAATGCAAGACTTGTTAGTAAAATTCTAAGGACCTTGCACGAGAGGTTTAACATTAAAGTAGGCGTGATTGAAGAAACAAAGGACACAAACACCGTAGGTCTTGACACTATCATAGGAATCTTGGTGTGTTTGAGCTTAACCTTGAGGCTCGGAAAAAGAACAAAACACAGTCTTGCCCTTAAAAGTCTTCTTTGCTCTACCAAAAGAGCTTGTGGAATTATCCTACGAAATTGACAAGTCTAATCTTGAAGATGAGGATGTAGCTTTTATTTCAAAGAAATTCGGTTCTATCTTGAAAAATAGAAGGATAAGCAAATTCCCCAATAGACCTACTTCGATTACTACTAAAAAGCCAAAACCTAGCAGCTGACATTTGGATTCAAGAAACCAAGTTTTGAAAATAAATCATCTGAATCATGTCCAATGTAGGGCATGTCGTGGCTTTGGTCATTATGCCAATGAGTGTGCTAACACACTTAAAAAGAAGGGAATGAGCTTAAGCTGCTACCCTTAGTGACGGTGAGGATGAGGAAGAAGAAGTGGCTAATATGTCTGTCTTAAATTGCCATTACGTATTTAATGCCTTTTACTGCAGATATAGAAGAATATACTCTGAAAATCCCTTGGATGTGGGCTCGGTTGTGTACACATACGGTGTCACATCTGACTGGTCTTGGCTTGTTTCTCTGTAAAAGGAGATTCGAGATGATGAAGATGAAGAAAGGGACATTCCCTATGAGGAACTTTTTGCCACATACAAGGAGCATACAGATTGGATGAAAAGATTGGACAAAATAGAGGTACTTGTTAAGGTAAACAAATCTCTACGATAAATTGTTTGCTTGTGAAGATGAAAAAGTTTGTACTTTCAAAAGAAAATGATGCTCAAAAAGATACCATTGCAAGACTTGAAGTCCTTGTGACCAAAAGAGAAGTTGACCTTGAAAAATTCAAGAATGAATGTGAAAAAGCTGAAAATACTTTTACTAAGTTAAACAAAAGTAAAATGAAAATGGAAGAAGCTTTCTCTATGGGTCAACGTGACAAAATTGGTATAGGTTTTGAAAATAATTTTGTAAAGGAGGGATGTGAGGCTTCTACCTATAAAAGTGTGAAAAAACATGCTTTTAAAGAAAAAGTCATTCTGAGTGAGAAGAGACCAAGAAAGAGGCATTACATTTGCCATTACTGCCTAGCTCCTGGTCACATTAGGCCCATACATTACAAACTCGAAGGCGATAAAAAATACGGTAATTTCAAACGGCCTCGGATGTGTGAGAAGATGTATGCACATCCTAACACACATCCAGTCAATACGAGACCTCTGCAACCTAAAAGAAAGCATTAAACGGTGGGTGGCCAAACCTATTACCACACCTGCAATGTTGTTTACTCTTCCCTCAAAGTCTTGTCTACGGCTCTTGGTATTTTGATAGTGGGTGCTCTAGGCACATGGTGAAACCAGCAGTCCTTCTTGATTATGAAGTGATAAATGGAGGGAAAGTGAATTTTGGTGGAGGTGCTCAAGGAAAGATTGTTGGGAAAGGAACCACGGATGTTAAGGGTCTTCCAAAATTGCACAATGTGTACCATGTGGAAGGCTTGAAAGCCAACCTAATAAGCATCGATCAAGCGTGTGATGATGACCTATTTGTGAAGTTTGATAAGCACTTGTGTGAAGTGTTTGATAAGGATAATAAATGTGTGTTTCTTGGTCCTAGATCTGTGACAATTGTTACCAATTTGGTGACAATCTTTCTTACTAAGCTCAAAAGCTAATGATGTCAATCTGTGGCACCAAAAATTAGGGCATGCTAGGCTTTGTAGAACTCTGGAAGAACTTTAAAGGTTTGAAGCCATTAAAGACCTTCCTAAACTGAACTTCAAGAACACGATGTACGTGGTTCATGTCAAAAGGGAAAACAAACAAAAGCATCACATAAAAAGGTCCAACAATGCTCCACAACTAGATGTTTGGAGATGATTCAACGATTTAATGGGACCTATTGAAGTAGAAAGCTTTGGTAGAAAAAGTATGCCTTTGTGTGTGTTGATGATTATTCTAGGTACACTTGAGTAATGTTCTTAAGAGAAAAGTCGAAACAATTGGAGAATTCAAGAATTGGTACAAAAGGGTGAGAAACCTTTATGGCCTTAAGGCTGTAAGAATAAGGTCTAACCATGGCACTTGAATATGAGAATCAAATGTTCACCAATTTTTGCAATTCTAAGGGAATCACTCATGAGTTTTACGCACCAATCACCCCACTGACAAAATGGAATTGCTTTGAAAGAAAGAATAGAACCTTGCAAGAAATGGCTAGGGTCATGCTAAGTTCAAAAAACTTGTCCAAGAAATTTTGGGCGAAGCTCTAAACAACTTGCTTGCCACATTGGCGATAGGGTGTTTCTAAGGATTGGTAGCACTTTGTCACCCCATATCAAATCCTCCTTGGAAAGAAACCAAGCTGTGAAATATTTTCATGTGTTTGGATGTGTTTGTTATATTCTAAATGATAGAGAATACTGTCCAAGTTTGATTCAAAAAGTGACAAAGCAATTTTCATGGGCTATTCCACAAACGGTAGAGCTTACAGAGTTTTCAATCTCAAAACTAAGACCATTATGGAATCTGCTAATGTAAAATTTGATGACTCACTTGATCTTAACCTCAAGACTGCTGAGGATGATGTTTCGGGTTGTTTCTTTGAATTTGGAAGGATGAAGAAAGCAGTCTTGAAAAATCAAAAGAAGCTTCAGTCTTGACAAAAATGTTGAACCTAATAAGGATGTAACCAAGGATGTGGACACATCTGCCTCCACATACGAACCCACATTGCACCCACATCCACTCAAACTCACATGGCGAGGACGGTTCCTCGATTACGATCGGGATGATGCTCCAGAAGGTAATGTGAATGGGTGTGTGGATAGGTCAAACGATATCCCTTCTAAAATCCAGAAAAACCACCCCACTTCACAAGTTGTGGGAGATGTGCATGCTCAAGTGAGAACTAGACAAAAGGACAAAGTTGATTATAGAAAGATGGATGGTTTGTGGAGTTGCTCCTCAGCATACTCCCAGGTAAGTTTCTGTTGTTTTGTTTCAAAAATTGAACCTAAGAATGTTCTTTGAAGCATTGAAAGATCTTGTGGATTATGGCTATGCAAGATGAATTAATACAATTTGAAAAGAATGAGGTATGGACTCTTGTCCCTAGACCCTCACATGGTAATGTCATAGGAACTAAATGGATTTTCAAGAACAAAACTGATGAGCAAGGTGTGATAACTAGAAATAAAGCTAGGTTAGTTGCTCAAGGTTATACTCAAATTGAGGGAATTGATTTTGAGGAGACATTTGCTCCTGTTGCAAGAATTGAGTCCATTAAGCTTTTGTTAGCCATTGCTTGTTACCTCAAGATTACTCTTCATCAAATGGATGTTAAGAGTGCTTTTTTAAATGGGATATTAAATGAGGAAGCCTATGTTGAACAACCTAAAGGCTTTGTGGACTCCAAATATCCTAACCATGTGTATAGTGAAGAAAGCTCTGTATGGGCTAAAGCAAGCCCCTAGAGCTTGGTATGGTAGATTGACTGACCATTTGCTTCAACTAAGATTCAAGAGAGGTGAGGTTGACAAAACCTTGTTTGTGAGGAGAAATAAGAAGGAGATTCTTGTGGCACAAATCTATGTAGATGACATTGTGTTTGGATCAAATTCTGATCCAATGCTAGCTGAATTTGTGGATAGCATGACTTCCACATTTGAGATGAGTATGGTAGGTGAGTTGAATTTTTCTTGAGGCTTACAGATTAAGCAATTCAAAGATGGCATGTTCATTTCACGGTCTAAGTATGCCAAGAATCTTGTGAAAAAGTTTGAGCTTGAACACTCTTCACATCAAAGAACCCCAATGGGATCTTCCCAAAAGCTAAGTCATGATTACGATGGTGAGAGTGTTGATCAAACCCTTTATAGAAGCATGATAGGAAGTCTGCTTTACCTCACTGCAAGTAGACGACATTATGTTCGGTGTATGTCTCTGTGCTAGATACCAAGCCAACCCTAAAGTATCCCATCTTAAAGCCTTGAAAAGAATCATTAGGTATGTGAGTGGAATTTGTGAACCTAGGTGCATTACTCTAAAGAAACAAACACCAATTTGGTTGGGTACACTGATTCGATTGGGTGGAAATAGTGATGATAGAAGAGTACCACGGTGGATGTTTCTACCTAGGAAATAACCTTGTGTCTTGGTATAGTAGAAAGCAAAATTGTGTGTCCTTGTCCACTTTGAAATTTGAATATGTTGCCCTTGGGAGTTCTTTGCACACAATTACTTTGGATGAATCAAATGCTAAAAGGTTATGGATTGAATAGCAAAGTTTTGGCTTGCTTTTTGTGATAACAAAAGTGTCTTGGACATATCTAAAAATCTGTCCAACATTCTAGAACAAAGCACATTGATATTAGACATCATTTCATCGAGAGATCTTGTAGAACAAAAAAGCTGTGTGCAGGAATTTGTTGGGGCGAAAATCAATTGGCTGATATATTTACAAAGGCATTAGATTTGGAGAGATTTTCCTCCTTGAGGAAGTCTCTTGGCTTGTGTGATATCTAAGGCTGTGAGACCAGATGTGTCTCACATCCTCTAACACATCTGTAGATTAGTTTAACTGAAAAAAAAAATCATAAAAAGAAAAATCCAAAAAATATCATGCATTAGCACGAAATTTCTCAGTGTGGTCACTTGTGAGTCTTCATCTTGACATTTTTTTTGATCACTTAATTGTGAGTATTTCCTGTCCATGTTATCTTTTGATGACTTGGTATAACCTTCCTAGGTATCTCACAGTGGGTGCAATAAAAGAAAAAAAAATATATGTGAGAAGCAATTTGCTTCACCCTTAGTATGAAGCCATACCATTGTGATCAAGTGATTTTCATAAGAAAACTTGAAGTCAAACTTGACAAGATCATTGGGAAAAAGGGCTATCTTTGGGATCAAGTAAAGTGAAAGCTACTCACATTGCAAAAATCCACATCAAAAATTGGTGGATGCATCTAGATTTGTGCAGATTGGATTATTGCTCATTGACTTTTTGTGATCTAAATGTGTCCCAATATGTGACTCACATCCTATGCCACATCCATAAGCTGAGAATATTTCCATCACCTGTGTGTTTGCATCATGCTAGGCATATTGCATTTTTAGGACATATAGGAGCTTTGTAAATATGCTAGTTAATTAATTTCCTTTCCTAGTTCATTCTTTGATTATATAGGTTTTTGATCTCCAATATCTTTCATGAAAGAAAAAGGTGTGTATCAATCCTTGTTTGAAAAGGTTGGAAAATTCTTTTGGGATTCTGTTTTAAATAAAGATATGCCGAAGTAATTTTTGTTTTCATAAAAATCTTACAAAATCTTGATTTATTTTGATCCCCTATTTTTCTTGGAAGGTGCTTGTGTGTAGTAACCTCAAAGGTTTCTAGCCGTTGAAGGACTCCTAAGGATTTTGAGGTATGTTAAACCTTTTTGAAGAAGGATTCCTAATTCTATTTGGAAAGGGGGAGCTGTAAGTATTTAATATTCCTCACATCCGTCCCATCCCCCATAAACCTTGACAAAACCCTTTGTTCTTCCTTCTCTTTGCACACAATCTCTCACCATAGCATTAATTTCTCTTTGCACTGTTCAACCAACCCCAATTCCTCTGTTAAATGGCCGAGCATTCAAACATTCAAGAGGAAGACATTCTTGATATCGCCCCAATTTCAATAGCTAAAGGAGAAGATTCTGTTCTCTTAAACCCTGCAATTTCAAAGTTTCTTGCAGAATTCTCATCTCCATCACCTTCATCTGATCCTACAATGGAAGCTGCTCCTCCAAAATCCCCCACATTGGAACCGGTTGCTGAAAACCCTAAGGCTCCATCCTCTCCGGTGATTCCACCATCGGATGTCGCTCCTGTCTCCATCGCTGAAGATCCGTCCTCAACTAAGAAGAGGAAGTTGTCTCAAGTTAAACCCCCAAAGCCTGCTACAACGCCGGTGCCCCATCGTGCTCTTCGTCGCTCTGGTAGGGTTCGCAAGCTGTCAGAATCTGACAAAGCCAAGAATGTAAAGAAACCTGGCGGGAAACCTTCAACAGCCATTGTTCTTGAAGAGGAAGAAGAAGAGGTAATAATTCCTCTTGTTAGGACTAGGGCTAAATCATCAATTCCTCCTCCCTCTGTTATTGATCATGCCCCTGTTGTTACACCTTCTGAGGTTGTTCCCCCTGTTGAATCTGTTGTTCCTACTCCCCATGTTGAACCTTTTATCTCTATTGAGACTGTTCCCCATGCAGAGTCTGTTGATCCTTTTGTTTCATCACCCTCTCCCTCATTATCAACTGATCCCATTATCCCTGTTACCACCTCTTGTGTTGAGATTCCACTTCCTATGGATAATGTGTCTGCCCCTGTTATAGATTCCTCTGCCACTGTAGTTGCTAGTCCTGTTGAGGATCTTATTTCTTTTGATGATGAAGTACCCTTAGCAAATATCCTAATGGATTTGAGGGGAAAGAAAAAGGTGGGTTTGAGGCGATTTAGAGCCAATTGAAAATGAATCTAGTTCAAGTTCGGAAAGTGATGATACGCTTCGGATGAGAACTACAAGCTAGGGAGAGAAGAGCTTGATCAAGAAAAAGAGGACCAAGAATTAGAGCTCCTCGATGCGATGACACGAGATTGAACCCATCAATGTTCCATTCCTGTGAAGGATGTGTCTAAGGATGTGCCCACATCTAGACGCACATCTACTCGAAAGAAAGGCGAACGAGGGTATGTCATCTCTTGTTTACATTATCTCTTCCCCTAAACCCTTTTCCAAAAAGTTTTTAACCAAAAAGGCATCTGATAGGTTTGCCTTAATTTCTTCCAAAGCCTTTGTTGTAGAAATGAAAAGGGATAGGGAAACTTTTAATAAGCTTGGGATGGACAAATTCTTTGAGGAAAGAGGATTATTCTTAATTGTGGACCATCCCTTTCCTTTCTATCCTAAAATGATCTATGAGTTTTATGCCAACTTGCCTAAGGGATTAGATAAAAACTACTCCTCTCCTCCCACTGTCTATGTTAGAGGAGTATTTGTCCCTTTTACCCCTTCTGTCATCAATGATATGCTTGGGTTGAATGATTATTTGGATGAATTGGTTTCCATTAAGGATGATGAACTTGTGTCTGCCATTACACATGGCAAAGTAACCTCTTGGCCTGTGAAGCCTAAGGATTTAGGAAGTGGATCTTTATCTTCCCTTTACTGCTTTCTTCACTCCATTCTTGTTGCCAATCTTTGCCCCTCCAATAACAAAACCTCAGTTACTAGGGTGCAAGCCTTGCTTCTTTATAGATTGGGAATTAAAAGGCACATTAATTTTGGTGACTTTATCTTTAGAAAGATTTGTGATTATGGAGAGTCTCCATCAAAGAAATGGTCTTTACCCTATCCTTCCTTGATCTCCCAAATCCTAATTGCCAATGGAGTAAAACCTGAGAAAGGAGAAGAAATTGTTGAAAATTTTGCTCTCTTTAAGGAATCTAAGACCCTGCTTGACCCTAAGCAAAGACATGTGGATCTTCCTTTGGAGTACAGGTTCACGAGATTGGTATGGAAGATGTGGACACATCTGGTGTCACATCTGAAGAGAATTTTGTTGCTCAGATGAAGGACTTAGATGCTGCAATTGTAGCTGCAGAAGCTCAAGCTCAAGCCTCCATTGCCCATGCCAACAATCTGAAAGCTCTTAGGGATAATCTCCTTAGATGGCATGCTAAACTTTCTTGTCAAAAAGGGGGAGAATCTAGTTCTAATGCTGCTTTGGAAGTGAAGTACGGGATCTTTCTTTGTTAATCTTCTTCTTTGCTAAAGCTATGGCTGGTTTTAAGTGGAGACATTTTGATCTGTGATTTAGGGGGAGAAAAGTTTTTTTGGTTATTTTGTTTTTATGGTTGTTAAAAACAATTTATAATTCTCTGTTTTTAGTTTGTTAGTTTCTAAACAATGGTTTGTAATAGTTTAATTAGGACATGGCTGAATGGTTTTTTTTGTTTTTGCTTAATGAACTGCTGGTATTCTGTTCTAATTCTTGTTTTGCAGTTTTTATGTGTGGATGTGTATACACATCTGGACACACATCCATTCAGGGGGAGTTATTTTTTATATTCTGTGGTCATAAATTGTGTTTGTTATAAATCTTTGGTTTTGACCAGAAAGTCCAAAATAGGGGGAGATTGAAAGCGTGAGCTTTTTAGGGAACTACTTGTTTCCTTATTTAATTTGACTTCTATTATGGTAAGAAGATTTTGAGACTTTCATGGAGATTTATAAGTATATTACTTTGACTAGGAATTGTAAATATAGTAAATATATTTTATTTATGTACATAGTTTTATATTAGGACTAACCTACTAATATTTGATTTCCTTGTGAGTGTGTTTTATGTTTTCATATAGGAAAAGGATTCTCACAAAGGAAGAGGTCGATTGCATGAAGATCTTCTCAATGGTGCACTATAAATTCAAGACATTCAGCACATGAGAAGCTACGGTTTTAGAGAGAAAAACACACATACTTCATTGCATACGTCCTTGTTAATTTTAGGTTGTGAGCTTACATCCGTAACTCACATCTAGGTTTTTATAAAGTTCTCTTGTTTTACTTCTGATTGAATAAGTCCTACTTGGGAAAGGGGAGTTGTTCATATCGTAGAAGGTGATTAGAACTTGTTTAGTATTTTCATATTTTAGTTTTTCACTTATTTGTTTTTGTAAGAAACAAAAGTTTTTATAGTGAAAAGTTTTTGGGCGTAAGCCTAGTTTGCTGATCACACAGATCAGTAAGCGTATATAACTCTTGAGTTATTGCATTTAATTTGCTTTTAATTACTTTATTCTGCTGCATTATCTGTGGATGTGTGGACAGTTGTAAGACACATCTGTACTCACATCCTTTGCCTATTGCGTGATCTAAGTTTCCTAGCTACACGAAACTTTCAGACTTTGGAATTCGTTTAAATGGAACAAATATATGCATGGAATAAAGGTGGACACAAGAATTTTGTTAACGAGAAAAACCTTAGAGATGACAACCTCTTCGAAAAAAATTTCGGGAGTTAGGTCTCCAACCTTAAATGTTTCACTATGAATATCGTAGGTACTGTTGTGGATATGGCCCTCCACTACCCAAGCAAACACACAAGAATGATAATAGCACACAAAACAAAGCACAAGAAATCAAAGCACAGAAAGAACACAGAAATTGTTAACCCAGTTCACCAATATGTTTGGCTACGTCTGGGGGCACTACCAAGCCAGGATCTTGCACTATAATATGTTTGTATGATGTTACAATAAGTTTAGGGGCGGCACATTGCTTAAGTATATACCCTAGGATACAACCAAACCCTAGATTTACAAGAGAAACCCGAAAATTGGTCTAAAAATTGGGCCCCAGAAATTCCTTCCCCGTCAAGTGCGCGGCCGCTCTCCATGTCTTGCGCGGCCACCCTAACCTCCAGAAAAGTCTGCACCACAAATGAACCTCCAGCACGGTCGCCCTCACCACAAGCGCGGCCGCCCTGAACGGCAGTAACTCCGACGATTTTCTCCCTTTTGCTCCGAAATCTAACCCGGTTGGTCCTCTATCCCAACAATCTCCCACCTAGAGATCAACCGCACATATAAGCCCCGTAACCGTTCTTCAACTCATCCTTGGTGTCCTCCTAGTGCTCACCTCGATCATGGTAGTGCCATCCTCCTCTCCTATTCTCCAAGCCCAATTGAAGCTTTGTACAGCTTCAATTTCTCAAGGTTTACAACCTTTGTCAACATGTCAGCCGGGTTCTCCGATCCCAATATCTTCTCCAGCCTTAAGATCTTCCTCTCCAAGAGATGCCTGATGTAGTGAAACCTCAGTTCAATGTGCTTTGTCCTAGAATGAAACGCAGGATTCCTAGCCAAATGTATTGCGCTCGGACATCCTTTGTAAAGAGCGTTACCACTTCGCGTCTTCCCAAGTTCACCCAAGAAGTTCTGCAACCATACCATCTCTTTACTCGCCTTTGTCACTTTGCCACATATTACATACGCGGTCGGCGAGCCACGATCTTACGCAATTTAGAAGCCCGGGAGATTGCCGTACCACCCAATGTGAAAACATAACCCGTAGTACTTCTCCTCTTGTCGGATCGCTTGATGCCAAATCCGCATCAACATAACCCGCTAACACGACCTCCTTGCTTGAGAAACATAGAGCCTTACCGGCGGTACCCTTTAAGCAACGCGGGATCCATTTAACCGCTTCCCAATGTTGCTTTCTGGATTGCCCATGAACGGTGACTACTCCGCGCATGTGCGATGTCAGGCCTTGTACACACGCCATTGCATACATTAGACTCCCCCTTTGCCGAAGCATATGGAGTCCTCTCCATCTGTCACGCTCCTCCTTGCCCATAGGTGAGTCCTTCTCGGATAGCTTGAAGTGCATACCCAATGGTGTCCACTGTTGGCTTCGCCTCTTCCATGCAAAACCTTGCCAAGACTTTCTCAACGTATTACGCTTGTGAAAGAACCAACTTACCCGACTCCCTATCCGGTCAATCCGCATGCCCAAGATTTTCGGCCTCCCCAAATCCTTCATCTCGAACCGTTCGACAAGCGAGCCTTCAATCTTGTTTACCTCTCTTTGCTAGAACAGCTATTAGCATGTCATCCACATATAACGGCAAGATTATGTACCCATTGTCCGTGTTCTTGAAGTAGCAACAATGATCCGCCTCACGTCGATAAAATCAATATCGTGCATGAATCCATCGAACTTTACGTACCCTTTGCCTAGGAGCTTGTTTAAGGCCATACAAGCTCTTAGTCAATCTGCAAACTATTTCCTCGCTACCCTTAGACAAGTAACCCTCTGGTTGTACCATGTAAATTTCTTCCTCCAAATCCCCATGAAGAAAAGCCGTCTTTAGATCCATCTGTTCCAGCAACAAGTTATCTACCACTACTATCCCCAGAACCATTCTGATAGTGGTCATCTTCACAACGAGAGTGAAGACATCGGTGTAGTCAATACCTTACTTCTAATGAAAACCCTTCACAACCAGCCTTGTCTTGTAAGACTTTCTTCTGTTTGCCTCCTCCTTTATCTTGTAAACCCACTTGTTATGCAATGCCTTCTTCCCCTTAGGCAGTCTAGTCAACTCCCAAGTTTTGTTGGCCTTCAATGAGTCCATCTCATCATCCATCGCAGCTTTCCACTTATTACAAAGTGCACTACGAACAGCCTCCGCATAACATTCCGGTTCCCCACTATCTGTCAACAACAAATAATAATTGGAAGGAGTATACCTGTCAGGCGATCCACGCAACCTGCTGGATCTACGCAGCGGAATATCTGGTTCCGGAGTGTGTGGTTCATCTTCAGTGACCTCCTGACCATGGTCATCATGAACCGTTCTGCTCCCACCCGAGTCTAGAATATCCACCTCTACAACCTCCGGTTTCGAACTAGTATCATCAGATGCCCCCTTTCTGTCCTTGTACAATACCTGTTCATTGAATACCACATCTCGACTACGAATAATTTTATGGTTTTGGTCATCCCAAAACTTATACCCGAAGTCATCCTCGCCATACCCAATAAACGTACATTTTACAGATTTTGCATCTAACTTAGTTCTCTCAGCAGAATCAATATGAACATATGAAACACAGCCAAATATGCGAAGAAAGGACAGATTTACCTGCTTGCCACTCCATGCTTCCTCTGGAATTCCATTCCCCAATGGTACCGATGGTCCCCTATTGATCAAGAAAGCCGCCGTGTCAACTGTATATGCCCAGAACGTCTTCGGAAGTCCACACTTCAATCTCATACTTCTCGCCCGCTCGTTCAATGTCCTGTTCATCCTCTCTACAACCCCGTTGAGTTGTGGTGTACGCTTTGGAGTCTTCTCCAAGCGAATACCATTCGCTGCACAATATTCCCTAAACTCACCGAGCTCATACTCCCCACCATTATCTGATCTCAAGCACTTAAGCTTAAGTCCCGTCTGATTCTCCACCAAGGCCCTCCATTTCTTGAATACCTCGAAAGCTTCATCTTTCCCCTTCAAAAAATAGACCCAGACCTTCCTTGTTGAATCATCAATGAAGGTCATGTAATATGACGCACCACCCAATGAAGTTACCGGAGATGGTCCCCACAAGTCCGTGTGGACCAGTTCTAACTTTGCTTCCCTCAAAGCCCTACCAGTCCTCGAGAAATTGTTTCTCCCCTGTTTGCCAAACACACAATCTTCGCAGATCCCCACGTTGACTGTCTTCAAACCCGGTAGTAGTCCCTTTGAACAAAGTACTTTCATCCCCGTCTCACTCATGTGACCCAATCGACAGTGCCACAAATCAGTATCACCCTTGGCTGCCGCCACCGCGATACTATCCTTGGTGTTATTCGCCAAATACAATGTCCCCTCCTTATTACCCCGAGCGATCTCACAATCCTCCTTGGTAATAACCCGGTTCTAACGGCCGAATGTTACCTTGTAACCTTCTTCGTCCAACTGCCCAACTGATAATAGGTTCTTTTTCAAACCCGAAATGTGCCTGACCCCGTTCAGATGTAAGACCTTCCCGTCTGATGCTCCTATTCTGACATCCCCCTTCCCCTTGATTTACAAAGGCTCGCCATCCGCCAGATAGACCTTACCGAAATCACCGAAAGTATAATTCTCCATCTCTTTTGCATGCCCGCAAGAGTGGAATGATGCCCCCGAATCAAGCACCCATGATTCTAGTGCACTACTAACACTCAGAACCAGTACATCATCGCCTTCGACTGTCACATTCACCGACTTTCCCCCACGATTGGGACAATCCCTCTTGTAGTGTCCCAACTCCTTACAGTGATAGCACTGAACTGATCCCTTTGCAACCCTTGGCTTGTCTCTGATCTCCATGGTCTTGCCCTTACCACCCGCCACGTTCTCCCTAGATTCAGTTCTCCCTTGTTTGCTAGTACCCGACCTTCCCCTGCTAGTAGTAGCTAAGGCCGATCCCGAAGCAGTCGATGTCCCCAACTTCTTCATGCGATTTTCCTCGCCCAAGAGAAAGTCTTTAACATCATCATACTTCAATTTGTTTTTACCTGCTGAAGCCTTGATCGCTGTCACTGTCCCGCTCCAACTTCCTGGTAAAGACGCTAGCAACAAGCACGCGTGAACCTCATCATCGAACTTGATCTCCACCGCAGTCAATGAGTCTATAACATCCATAAACTCATCGATGTGTTTAGCTAAGGATCCTCCCTCTTGCATCTTGAGACTACCCATCTTGCGTATCAAGTCAACCTTATTTGCAGCAGATGGTGTTTCAAATCTCTCAGTAAGTTAATCCAATAGCTCCTTTGTGGTTTTTTCCTTCTTGGTAGTCTTCGTAATCCACTTTGACAAAGTAGATCTGACCACCCCTAGGGCCTTTCGATCCATGAGATCCCAATCTTCCTGCTCTTCGTCTTCCGGTTTGACACCCTTTAGAGGCTTATAGAGTTCTTTGTTATACAAGAGATCCTCTATCTGCATCCTCCAAAATCCAAAGTCAGACCCATCGAATTTCTCAACCGCCTGTTTGTCCTTGCCCATTCTTGATTGCTTGACAACACCCAATCGCTCGATAAACCAATCTAACGATTAAACCCTGATCTCGAACCAAGGCTCTGATACCATTTGTTGTGGATATGGCCCTCCACTACCCAAGCAAACACACAAGAACGATAATAGCACACAAAATAAAGCACAAGAAATCAAAGCACAGAAAGAACACATAAATTGTTAACCCAGTTCACCAATATGTTTGGCTACATCTGGGGGCACTACCAAGCCAGGATATTGCACTATAATATGTTTGTATGATGTTACAATAAGTTTAGGGGCGGAACATTGCTTAAGTATATACCCTAGGATACAACCAAACCCTAGATTTACAAGAGAAACCTGAAAATTGGTTTAAAAACCGGGCCCAGAAATTCCTTCCCCGTCAAGTGCGCGGCCGCTCTCCATGTCTTGCGCGGCCGCCCTAACCTCCAGAAAAGTCTGCACCATGAATGAACCTCCAGCGCGGTCGCCCTCACCACAAGCGCGGCCGCCCTGAATGGCAGTAACTCCGACGATTTTCTCCCTTTTGCTCCGAAATCTAACCCGGTTGGTCCTCTATCCTAATAGGTACAAGCTGGAAGACAATGGAGGTGTTACAAGCAATGTGTTCGTAGTGTGATCGTGTGTGTATTCATCTCCATGTCCCCTTTAAGTAATAAAAGACTTAAAAGGATAATAACGATTTCCTAAAATCTCGGCATGCTTAGTTATCCCTCCAACGTCCAATGACCTAGTCCTCCTTAACGTTGAAGAAGTGTATGTTGTGTTTGGATATACTCCGGATTTAACTCCCTTGATCAGCTGTAAAATATTAATAAATAATGTTAAATAAATACAGTAAATATTATGTAATACTTACAATGGAATATCATCTTGACATGCAGGAACAACTGAGGATGTCATCATGCTGAAAATACCCATAACAATTTGTCCCCAAAAAATATTTGCCTCTCACGGAATTCGAAGGGGTAAATATTTTTCAAAATCAACAACTGGCGCTGGCACGATGTGACAACTGTATTTAAACGTGGAGTAATGACCGGTTGGGGGGAGTTTAATTTTGAAAAGAGGTTTAAATGAAAAAGTGTTCCTTTGTTTTAGAAACTGCCTCATCCAATTTAAAAGCTTCTACATCCTTCCAGTTTCTTCTTTCTATGGCGGCGTCTCTTCGAAGGTAACCTCTCCGTTCTCTTTCTCTTTTCTTGTTTTCATCTTTTCCGATTCTCGCTTGCTACCATCATGGGAAGGACCATGTGGAGTTCTTCAAAGACAAAAGTCGTGTCTATCTCTAAAGAGCCTATAGATGTCGACATTGGTGAGTTTGAGTCTAAAAACTTACTTTCTAAGTCTGACAAAGAAGTTTGTGTGTTCAATGACACCCAAATTGAGTCCTTAAGAAGCCAACATTGTTTCCCCAAAGGTGCCATCTTTCACCCTTTTCTCTTAAATCTTAGGTCTGATTTGATTTCTCCAAACTGGGTTTGTTTCTTAGAACACCCCTTCCTCCTAGGGTTCAGCTTTCCTTTCCCCTCTTTAATCACTGAGTTTTTCCAAAAGACCAAGCTAGCTTATGTCCAACAATACCAATGGCTTGGAGAATATTTGCTTTCCTAGGGGGTTTTGTGGTATTTTGAGAATTTGAAGGACTTGCTGGCAATTTCAGAAAATGTGCACAGGGAGTCCGGCCGGACTTGGCTTGCAAATCAGGGGTATTTTGGTCTTTTTGCCTTGATTTGTGATTGAAGAGTGACTAGAGGGAGGTGGCATGGCTGCCACGTACCCTATGAGTCACCAGCCATGTGGGAGTTCGTTCCCCGGTCCCGGTTTTGTCCGTTTTTTAAAATAATAGTCCGGAAAATGTCCGAAATGCCCCCGGAAAATGCCGGAAAGTGCGTTTTTCCGGGAAAGACGTACTTTTACGTGTGATGACACGTGTTAAGTACGGTTCGACGTCGGGATGCACGGGGCAGTCCCGGGACGTCTCGTTGGCACGGCAATGGGGAGTTTAACGAGTTCCGGTTAACCTGGAGCGGGCCAGTTAACGGATTTCGGTTAACTTTCTGACGGATTTTGACAATCCGGATTTGGGTACTTACAGCATCGAAGCCGATCCCAAGAAAATCAAGGCCATCATCGACATGAAGCCACCACAGACACTGACAGAAGTGAAAAGTTTCATGGGAAGACTTCAGTACATCAGCCGCTTCATCAACCAGTTGACATCTCTCTGCGAGCCAATGTTCAAACTAATGAAGAAAAATGCTGACATCAGATGGGACTCCGAGTGCCGGACGGCTTTCGAGAAAATCAAGACATACTTGGTGAATCCCCAATCATGTGCCCGCCACATGAAGATAAGCCACTCCTCCCGTACTGTGCATGCAACAGACACGTCAATTGGAGCAATGTTGGCACAAGAACAGAAAGATTCCAAAGTTGAGCATGCAATCTACTTCGTAAGCCGAAAGCTTCAAGGAAGTGAACTCATCTACTCAGCATTAGAGAAAACTTGTACCGCCTTGGTATGGGTAGTCGGGAAACTGAAACACTATATGCAGTCACATTCAGTGCTCTTGGTCTCCAAGATGGACCCCGTCAGATATCTCTTCGACAAGCCATCTCTGTCAATGAGACTAGCCAAGTGGTCATTCTTCCTGGCTGAATTCGACATCAAGTACATGGTCAGAAAATTGACAAAGGGCAGAGTAATGGCAGATCAGCTGGCAGACTTCCCAAGCAGTGAACCCAAGGGTCCTGATCCGCAGTTTCCTGATGACGGGTTTTTTTTCACTCGACAGCGCAAATCGCTGGCAACTCTTCTTCGATGGGGCAGCCAACAAGAAGGGAAATGGTATTGGAATGATTTTGGTCGATCCTAAAGACGAGCACACTCCCATAGCCATCAAACTGAATTTTGAAGCAACAAACAATGCAGCGGAGTATGAAGCTTGCGCAGCCGGCCTAGAAGCTGCTCTTGAGCGCAACATCTCAAAACTAGAAGTATACGGAGACTCAGCATTGATCATCAATCAAGTGTCCAACAAATGGAAGACGATAGATTCTGGCCTCCAGAAGTACCACACGTACATGGAGGAGCTCATTGCTCAGTTCAAGGACATCTCTTTCCATTATTTGCCAAGAGACAGGAACCGCTTCGCAGATGCCCTGGCTACCCTAGCCTCTCTTGTAGAAATTCCCGAAGGGAAATCAGTAAAACCCCTCAGAATAGGCAGACGGGAAACACCAGCTTATTGCTGTGAGATCGAAGTTAAAAATGAACCGATCGACGAACCCTGGTACTATCAAATCTACCAGTACCTCCAAAACGGAGAAGCTTCCTTCACAAATGAAGATGAAAAATACAAAGAAGGGATCAAAGCCAAAAACATGATGGCACTAAAATGCCTGGCATCCCATTTCGGCATTCTGGGGGGTATGTTCTACAAGAAGCGCCACCAAGGACCACTCCTTCGGTGTGTAAACAAAGAAAAAGCAAGCGAGCTAATGAACGAAGTTCACAACGGAACATGCGGTCCGCACATGAACGCCAGAGCATTGACACAGATTATCCTCCGTATGGGTTACTATTGGGTATCAATGGAAACATCGCATCCGGTTCGTCGAAGGCTGCGACAAATGTCAACGGTTCTCCAACCTCAATCACATCCCTCCTCACGAACTCTATTGCATGACTACGCCATGGCCTTTCGCCACATGGGGAATCAACGTCATCGGCAAAATCACTCCGCCAGGAAGAAATAGTCACGAGTTCATATTAGTCGCAGTCGACTAATTCACCAAATGGGTAGAAGTCAGATCATACAAGGTACTGAATTCTTAGAAGGTGATCGGGTTCATCAAAGAGAACATCATGTGCAGATACGGGGTGCCCAACGAGATCATATCCGACAATGGAACCCACTTTGAAGGAGATTGTGACCAACTGTTGACTGACTTCAGAGTTACACGCCACAAGTCTTCTCCCTACAGACCACAAACTAATGGTGCAGTAGAGGCAGCAAACACGACTCTCGCAACGATAATCAGAAAGATGATCGTCAGAGGTCGGGATTGGCCCGAGAAGCTACATCTAGCACTCTGGGGATACAGAACATTAGTCAGAACCGCCACAGGGGAGACTCCTTTCGCACTCACATACGGAATGGAAGCAATTTTACCAGTGGAATTGGAAATTCCATCCCTCCGAGTCCTCTTGGAAAACAGGATCAATGAAGTTGAATGGCTTCAGAGCCTTCATGACGAACTAGCTCTACTCGACGAGCACAGATTGAAAGCCATGGAGCACACTCGTGCCTACTAAAGCAGAATGGCCCGAGCATTTGATAAGAAAGTCAAGATCCGAGACATCAGAGAAGGCGACTTGGTGCTAAAGGAAAAGCCTCCTACGCAGACCAATCCCCTCGAAAAGTGGGAGCCTACCTGGATAGGCCCGTTCGTGGTACAAAGAATCTTCTTCGGAGGAGACATGAAGTTAGCAGATTTGGACGAGAACCCTTTCGTTAATCCCGTGAACGGAAGCAAGCTCCGCAGATACTTCATTTGAGAAAGAGCACGATTCAACTCTCCTTCCCCATACACCACCCCTCAGTAAAATTAAAGTGCTAAAAGAAAAATACCCAACTGGATATATTCCCGATAATGATCTAGGTAAAAAACAGGGTCGCACTTCTTTTGTATTTGTTTTTCTCACATATCACCTAAAGTGTCGAACTACGGTGACCTGAGCCCCTTAGTCCAATTGCAAAAGGGGAACTTAGGCAGCCATCGTTGGTTCGGTCTCAAAAACAAAAAAAAACAAATAAGCACCAATCGCTTGTGTTTCGAAAAACTATTTAAATTAACCCACAGATTAATTACGGTTAAAACAATCTTTGATGAGTTCAAGCATGGTCAACTCTTGACTCGCTACACGCTAGCAAAACTACAATAAACATTAATCAATTAATGTGTCTGCAATGACAATGGGTGGATACTCCGGACAGCAAGGTCAACCTAGTCCCCCGTACTTGGTCCTTCATCCTTCTTCCCCTTCCCTTTTCCGCAGCGAGTATTCTTCACCTTCACAGGGAATATTCCCGTAGTTCTTTTACCTGGCTCTGGGACCCTTCCCGACGCCTCCGTCAAACCGGCAGCTGCCAACGCAGCCCTTTCCCTAGCTCTATCACGAGCTACCTCTCTCCGAGTCATCATATTCATGCTTTGATCGGCCACCCGACTAGCATTGGCATCATAATCAGCCATGTCGTCCCCAGTACGATCCTGAGGGTTAGCCGCCGCTTCGGTCCTCCTCAAAGTCGAGCCTTCAGGGTAATCAAGACCCAACAGCTCCCTCCGTCTCCACAAAATGGCCATCTGTGTCTCCCCCATACACTCCTCATACCAGTTCAAATACTGCATAGACAGAATAATGCCCCCTCTCCGGTGAAAGAGAACCCTGGCAGGAAAGGACGTATGTTGCCATAACCTCGTGAGAAGCAATAGCGTCGAAGGATCTTCCATCGAAAGAGATCCCACCTCAAAGGTAGCAGCATTACCCAAACCCGTCAACGGCCGCTCCGCTCCAACCAACCGCGGCACTAATGATGGAATGTAGAAAGCAGTCTGGGACAACCCCGGTACTCTGACAACAAGAAGACCCTCCTGAGCGGTCCGACAAGTTTGAAGCTTCCAATGAGGAACCCACCATCGCAAATGATGCGTGCGGAGTCTGGTCATCCAAAGCTCCAGTTCATCCTGATCGCCCCCTATCACAAAGGACGTCGAGAAAAGGACCAAGGGTCACATGGCACTGGCACCTCGAGCACCATCTGCAATCGCTCCCTCAACCACAGAGTGAGCATAGCGGGACTCCCTCCCCGCATGTATCGGCTGTTGGTCGCCATCCGACCTATGCCAAGGAATGTCTCGCCCAGAATCAAAGGCACGATGTCTCCCCCATTTCGGCACTGCCTCACCAGGTCCAGTACACTGTGATGGCACACACCCAGGGACGTGAACGTGAACAAAGTGGAAATTGCACACAGAGCAAAAGCGTCCCACGCGAAAATGCTCCCCTCAACACCGACAAATTTATCGGGCAGCCCCGAGATATCAACATAATCTGTGTTCGGTATTAGCATCCCGTATGCTTCTTCAGCCGAAACGCCAAGCAAAGACACTAACTTCTCAACGGTGGCCATGCCACCCGTCAAAGGAAGAACAAGTTGCTCCGTCTCAGGTCCTCCTAGTATGGCCCAAAAATCTTCAAATGTGGGCGTAATCTCGTTGTACAAAAATCTGTACACGTGCCTCCTCACGTCCCAGAAGCGAGCTGCGGCTCTCAAAAGATCCCAATCCGGCATGAGCTCCTTCAAAGCCCAAACCGCTCTCATCCCATAACAGCCCTCGAAAAAACCCTTGCTTTGCCTCGTGTGGTGCTGTACCCACGACTGGAAATTATCCAAGTATCGCTCTTGCATCTGAGACGATAACCTAGGAAATGGGGCCATGAAAAGAACAAAGGAAACCTTCAAGAATTTAAGAGAGAAAATCAGTTTTTCTTAGCAGAACCAAACGTGCTGTTTTCAAATTTGCAAAAACTGGACTGCAATTTAAAACAAACTGGAATTGAAGCCCAGTCCGGCCAGACTGTTTTTCAAGTTGACTTGGTCAACTCTGCAGCCAGCTGCCTCAAATCAAGAACATTTCCAAACCACATCCTGTTCAAGCCTTATTTAAACTACGTGCATCCATAGTTTAAATCAACCACTGCTGACACCGCATCCGCCCCGGGCTTGTGCAACAGTGCAATTAATTAAATAAATGTGCATATAGATATAAATTTTGACCAGTTCAAATTTTATGCATGTCTCATTATTATTTATTTTTGATCAACCTACTTGCTTATTTGCCAAAAATAAAGGAAGGTAATCACTAAATAAATGTTCAAAATACAAGGTTTCGCCTCAAAGGCCCTTTCAAGTACAAATCAAATTGTTTGGACAATACACACATTTGTCTAAAAATAAAAGAGGACTACTCAGAGTCCTGCTCGTCATCCGAGCACTCGAAATACCGCCCCACCGCAGCCGGATCCACCGAGGACAGGTAATCTCCAAATTCCTCAAGGCGGGAATACGAGAAAGGCCGCCTCCGCGCATGTGTCCCCGAGGACTCTCCTCGTTCGTGTCCCGAATACGAAGAGTGACGAGCCCCGAACCCCGCCGTCTCACCAGAGAACTGGCCAAACCCCTGCGTAAAATCTGCCCCACCAGTCGTGGAGGCAGACGAGTCTCTCGCTGCAGACGGCCTAGATGGCATCGGCTCATGCACAGCCGCACTCCTCTGGGAACTACACCGCAGGAACTCCACGAGTCTCCTGGCGTAGTTGGCTATCCCATCCATACGCCTCACGTCTTGGTTGTAAGTACGGCCAGACACTTGCAAATCAGGAAAGCCGTCAAAAGACAAACAGACAGCACAGATGCAACATTTACAGAATGCTACTATCAAGTACAGAAAATCAAATCAAAACACTCACCGAAGCATTGGGATCCACTCTGTACCGAGGCCTCACGTCTTCCGGAATCGAAACCGTCAGTCGCCTGCGAGAACCATCAGGCCCCTCATACGCCAGCCGAGCACGAGGGAATGGGTAGTCCCGGGGATATGCAGGGCCCTCGCCCTCCCTGTGCAGCACCTGCGGGCTCCTCAGCCTCGTCCTCAGAAATACATCATAGTCGGCGCCCTCTATGATGAACTCAGCGTAAAACATGCCCTGTCTATACAGCTGCAAATCCTCCATCGGTATCAGCAAAGGATGCTGCATGTGTGGAGGCGGGTCCATCGGAACCAAAGGGAGGGACCCCGGACCGTGCTGATAGGTCACCCTCTCACCCAAATACATCGCAACGCAAGGAAGCCCCACCAGCAGCTTCCGCCGACGTGTAACGTCCCTAGCAGCCTGGACCACAAAAGCATCAATCCGGCTCCACCAGGTCAGCTGGATCCGCCCAGAAAACTCTCAGCTCATGGCCAGAGACACCTCCTCATAGGACAGCCGAGTACCCTCCCTCGACTTTGCCGACTTCTTCGCCGCCTTCTCCCAAATCAACATGGCAGGGAACAAGGATGCATACTCCTCCCTGGTCTCCCACCTCTGCGAGTGGAACACCTCCAAGAACCACACCTGTCAAACACATGGAAAGTTATGTCAGCTACAAAACAGATACATACGAGTACAAATGAGACAAGGAAGAGAAAAAGAAGGGAACTTACATCCAAGGCAAATATAAAACAGCCCATAGTGTTCTCCTCTCCCCGCGAGAACCTATCCAAAGCATGGTAGAGCTCCCCATGCGAACCCTCTCACGGCATACAGATCAGTCAGTGAGCCGAGCAGAGGAAAGTGACATGATGTGTCAGCAGTAGGAAACAGGGTAGCTGACAAAGTGAACCATAAAAACCCTCGAGCCAGACGCTCTGCTGTCATCCTCGGGGACCCTACCAAATACTCCTCAATGCCCCTCCTCAGATGAGCCTCCATCGGCCCGTACCGAATACCCAAGCCCCTGGCATTGGTGATATCAAAACCCAGCAGCTCCGACAACTGCTCCGGGGTGTAGCCATCCACCCACACAAGTGTGTTGCCCCAGAATGGCAACCCGATAATCGCCGCAAAGTCAGTGGGAGTCACGGTCGCCTCCCTCCACCTAAAATGGAACGTATGGGTCGTGTCCCATCAGTACTCACTCAAAGTGACATGCAAGACCCTCGCCCTCTGCATCGAAGCCACCACGGCTACTGCGCTGATAAATCCAGCCAAACCGGAGTCAACCACAAACTGTTGTGGACTCCTCTCTCCGTCCCGAGCCTCATCTGGGAGCATCTCCCACAGCGCTCGAACCACCTCAAAGGCTCCCCTGCTCTTCAAGTTATGAACATTAACTGGCCCTCACCCCTGCAGACAAAAGTACATTACTACAGAAACAACATCTACAGTATGCACAAACGCATATCGAAATGATGAAACATAGATATGGTTCATTTTCCTAAAATATTTCCATCCCATTTGGAGTATTAACGGTTCAGTTTCAAAAACCCGCTCATTAACGGTTCATTTTTCTAAAATATTTTCATTCCGGTTGGAGTATTAACGGTCCAAAATCCCAAAAAAGTACAAACCTTTCGAAAACTCCGTCGAAATCGGAACTTTCAAAACATTTCGAAAACTCCGTCGAAATCAGAACTTTCAAAACATTTAGAAAAATCCGTCGAATTCGGAACTTTCAAAATATTTTGAAAAATCCGTCGAATTCGGAACTTTCAAAACATTTCAAAGATTCCGTCGAATTCGGAACTTTCTATAAACATCTCGAAAAATCCGTCGAAGTCGGAACTTTCAAACATTTCGAACATTTCAAAAAATTACTCCGTCCCAAATTTAACTTACTTTAATTTTGAAAAACACCCCTAGGCATGGAATTTTGTAATCAAAATTTTTATGTTATCTACTCATGATGTCAATTGAACTAAGATCTAGTCAATTTCGACAAAGGCACATCGCAAAGTCAAAAGCCCCAATTCGGGCACCAAGAACCCTAACTCATTTCTAATCAAATTCCTAAAATTTAAAGAATGCACATTCTGAAAATTAACGGAATTTAGAGGTTGTTTACCTGTCTCTCGATCCCTTCCTTGGATTTATGAGTGTCCCGAGCCGGATAAAACTCGGTTGGATCCATGGGAAGAGCGGTGGTCCGAATGGTCCTCACCAACCTCGCTCTCTCATTGTCGGTCCTCCTATGACGAGCCTGTGGTTCTAAACCGGCATCCATGATGATTATCCCGCAAAGATTCGAACAAAACTCGCAAAAGGGGAAGATTTTTTCTCTCCTTTCTCTCTCTCTCCCGCCTGAAAATATGGTGAAAATGACACTGATTTGCGTCGGCACTTTGATTTGAACTGGTCAAATTCTCGGTCCGGTAGGACTCCTTCTGTTGAAAAGATTCCTTGCCACTTTGGCCCCTCAGCTTCCCACAATTTCAGTTTTACCCCTTTTTGGCCCCCAAAAGTGTAAAATTTCCCCAGTTAGACCTTTCTAACACCCCCTCCCCGAGGTTAAATCCTAGTTAGACATTTCTAACGTTCCGTCTCTAGACGTTAAATTTCCAGTTAGTTTTCACTAACGTTTCGTCTCCAGACGTTAAATCTCAAATCGTCTTCGGACGTTAAATCACAATTCCGTCTCCAGACGTCAAATTTCCAGTTAGTTTTCACTAATGTTTCGTCTCCAGACGTTAAATCTCAAATCAACGTTTGACATTCAAATGCTCATTTCCGTCCCAAACCGACGTTTGACATTCAAACGCTCATTTCCGTTCCAAACCGACGTTTGACATTCAAACGCTCATTTTCGTCCCAGACGTTAAATTTTTAGTTAGTTTTCACTAACGTTCTGTCTCCAGACGTTAAATCTCAGACCGTCTTCGGACGTTAAATCACAATTCCGTCTCCAGACGTTAATTTTCCAGTTAGTTTTCACTAACGTTTTGTCTCCAGACATTAAATCTCAAATCGACGTTTGACATTCAAACGCTCATTTCCGTCCCAAATCGACGTTTGACATTCAAACGCTCATTTCCGTCCCAAACCGACGTTTGACATTCAAATGCTCATTTTCATCTCCAGACGTTAAATCTCAGACCGTCTTCGGACGTTAAATCACAATTTCGTCTCCAGACGTCAAAATTCCCATTGGTTTTCACCAACATTCATCTCTCCGGCCGCCAGTCGTAAGCCCGACCATCCCAATTCAGCGGCCATCAAGGTAAGCCCGCACAACAATCCCTCTTCGGCCATCTTCGTAAGTCTGAATACCTTTTCACTCCAGCAAGTGAACATTCACTTCCCCGGCAGTCATCGTAAGCCCGACCATCCCAATTCAGCGGCCATCAAGGTAAGCCCGCACAACAATTCCTCTTCGGCCATCACCGTAAGCCCGAACATTCCTCCCCAGCAGGACCCTAAGATCATCCATCTAAGAACAAACGTCAATCAATCCACCCAATTCCTAACTAGTTCTGTTAGAACTCTGGGCACTTTTCCCAAGCAATGTGTCAGTCTCTCCCGAGATCACATACCATTCCTAATCCCTTCATTAGAACATCAATCCTCCCATGTTGTTATAACATCCATTTGACGTAGCCACTCCCATCATTTCCACCATATCCCCAGTAGATAAAACCTGGCCGTCATCATAAGTCCAACACCAAAGGCACGAACGCCTCACCAAAATCAATCTCAAGGGACGAACGCCTTCATCTCAGGACAAACCCATCCTCGTAATCTCAGTCTGAGGCGACACATGCCCTCAAAAGTTTTAGTAATCTCGGTCTGAGGCGCCACACGCCCTCAAATGTTTCAGTAATCTCGGTCTGAGGTGCCACACGCCCTCAAATGTTTCAATAATCTTGGTCTGAGGCGCCACATGCCCTCAAAGGTTTCAAAAATCTTAGGTTCAGACGCCTCACAATTGTCTCCATTCAGGTTCAGATACCTCGTAATGGTCCCACTTAGGTTCAAGCGCCTCACAATAGTCTTCACTCAGGTTCAGACGTCTCACAACAGTCTCGCTTAGGTCAAGGCCCCACGTGCGGCCCCTTGCACCTACGAACTATGATCGGCTTGATTCCCGTTTAGGATAGGTAGGAATCCTTCCGCTAAGGGTCCAGCCAGCTGACCTCTCAGGTCTCTTCAAATAAGGCATCCCCCGATTTGGATCCTTATCTTTTTTAATGACCCCATTTCCTTCGAAAGTGACGTCGCTAAGGGGCTAACTGTAAGTACCTAAATCCGAATCATCAAAATCCGTTAAAAGTTAACCTAAATCCGTTAACTGGCCCGCTTCAGGTTAACCGGAACCCGTTAAACTCCCCGTTCTCAAGCCAACAAGATGTCTCGGGACTGCCCCATGCATCCCAATGTCAAAGCGTACTCAACACACGTTGTCACATGTAAAAGTACAGCTTTTCCTGAAAAATGCACTTTTTGGCACTTTCCGAGGGCGTTTCGGACATTTTTCGAACAGTTATATAAAAAAGGGACAAAATCGGGAATAACGAAACGAAAAACCTAGCCCTGGAGAGTCACAGGGGCACGTGGCACACATGCCACAGCCCTCTAGTTATCATCAATCAGATTTCAGAGTGAAAAGACCAAAATGCCCTTGAGACTGAGTCACAGTCCGTCCGGACTCTTTTACAGGCAAAACAGAATTGCCAGCAAGCCCTCCCATTTTCCAAAATACCACAAACCCCCCCCCCCCTCAAATTCGAGTAAAGTCCGTCCGGACTCTTTTGCAAAATCACCCTATAAATACAAGGGCTGTCAAAACATTTGAAGAGGAGAAAAATATTATCCATTTTCATAAAACCCCATGGCATGAACCAGTTTCAACCCCTCCCGAGCCCCGTTTTGTCTCGATTTGCGTGAAAACCTCGTATTTCAACCAAACACGAACCAAACAACCTCGAAACACCTTTCCAAACACTAAACCGTATCCCGTATACGTCAACCGAGCCAAAAGAGTCAACCCCTAGCCATAGGTAACACTCTCTCTCCCTAAACACTCGTTCCATCTCGGTTTATGCGCCAGTCGCTACAACCGTTTCGATCAAAAGTCATTGAAATGTAGACGTCACCGTCGACGGGGTCCGATACGTTTTAGTCCAAGATCCTCTTCTCTCCCATAAGAGAAGTAATCTCGGGTTAAAACGGCGTTTCGGCCCCGTTTCTTTACTTTTATGTCATTTAACGGTCTGGATCGTTTGATCCGTTGAATGTCATTTACATTTACGCAACTTTATAGTCCGAACCGTTCGGTTCGTGATATGTCATTTAACGGTCCGGATCGTTTGATCCGTTGAATGTCATTTACATTTACGCAACTTTACAAGTCCGAGTCGTTTGGTTCGTTGATCGCACCTTTAAAATCCGGATCATTTGATTTCGTCGATACCGCATTTTAAATACTGTCATTTACAAGTCCGAGCCATTTGGCTCGTGATAGTATTAACTTATCAAAGTCTGAGTCACAAAATGATTCGTTGATCGCATGTAATTAAATGCTTTTTTCCCGTAAAATCGCTAACAATGTAATGCCCGGTTCAAAACCGGAGTTCGACATTCGAACTCTCTTTCAAAATGCGCAAAGTGATGTTTGGCATCCAAACGATCATCTTTAAACTCAAAACCCGACATTTGACATTCAAATCTCATTTAGTGCTTTTTTCCCGTAAAATCGCTAACAATGTAATGCCCGATTCAAAACCGGAGTTTGACATTCGAACTCTCTTTCAAAACGCGCAAAGTGACGTTTGGCATCCAAACGATCATCTTTAAATTTAAAACCCGACGTTTGACATTCAAACGCTCTTTTCTTAAAAGTTAACATTTGACACTTAAGTTAAAGATTCAAAACGCGTCATTCACACCTCTTTTCCTAAAAAACTCCAAAACCGATGTTTGTCATTCAAACGCTCGCTTTTTCCAAAAAATCTTAAAACCAACGTTTGACATTCAAACCAAGATTAAGCTTGTCATTCAAGCCCCCATTTTCAAAATGCAAACACACACACATACACACACACACAATTTCGAGAAAGGTAGAAAGACTCGTCATACGAGGCATTTCGAGTGATCTTAAAATACTCTTCCCGAAACGTAACGTGACCTCCGAACCTAACAATCTCTGATACTAAAAAAGCCTTTTGTCATGTTTTTGCTACCAATAAAAATGACCCCCTTTTCAAAGCCTTTTCCAAGTTTTTGCTACCAATAAAAACGACACCTTTTTCATAAGCCGTTTTTCAACGTTTGGGCTCAAAATAAAAAATCGCATGGCGACTCCTCTCCTTCCCGAAAGCGAGGTCCCATACATCCGCGAAAGACAACCGCATCGCCGCGCCGCCCGCGCTGCGATCCCGGGTAATTTCACGGCTCAAAGAATAATTGAGAAAGAAAAAGATCACTGGAAGAAAGTGTTGCAAAGAATTATTTCAATTGTTAAATTTCTTGCTAAGCATAATTTATCTTTTCGTGGTTCTAAAGAGAAATTGTATGAAAAAAGCAATGGTAACTTTTTGGGTTTAATTGAAATGTTGGCTGAGTTTGACCCAATTGTCCAAGAACATGTTCGACGTATTACTAATGGTAATATTAATATTCATTATCTAGGTCACTCCATTCAGAATGAGTTAATAATTTTGATTGGTTCTGCAGTTAAAACTGAAATTATTAAAAAAATTAAACGAGCTAAATATTTCTCAGTGATACTTGATTGTACTCCCGATGTGAGTCACCAAGAGCAAATGTCTTTGATATTAAGATATGTGGATGTTTCATCAAATTCTGTTAATATTGAAGAATCTTTTTTAGAATTTTTGAATGTGAATAATACAACTAGACAAGGATTTTTTGATGTTTTACAAAATGAATTAAAAGAACTTGATCTAGATATACTTGATATGCGAGGGCAAGGTTATGATAATAGTTCAAATATGAAAGGAAAAAACAAGGAGTACAAAAAAGATCACTTGAAAAAAATTCTAGAGCTTTTTATACTCCTTGTGGTTGTCATAGTTTAAACTTGACATTATGTGATATGGCAAACACGTGTATTAAAGCCATGGATTTTTTTGGAGTTATACAACGCATATATACAATTTTTGCATGTTCTACAAAGAGATGGCAAATTTTTGAAAGAAAATGTGAAAGGATTGACTTTAAATCATTGTCATCTACTTGTTGGGAAAGTCATGTTGATAGTGTAAAAGCTATAAGATTTCAAATGCCGGAACTACGAGAAGCTTTGCTTCAGGTAGCGGATAATGATAATGATTCCAAAGTAAAGAGTGAAGCTAAATATTTAGCAACCAATGAACTTGGTGATTTTGAATTTTTGATTGCAATAATTATTTGATATGAAATATTATGTGCTATTAATGTTGTGAGTAAATTTTTACAATCAAAGGACATGCTTATTGACGTGGCTATTAAAAAAATAAATGATTTGATTTCTTTATTTTTGAGACCTATAGGGAGAATAGTTTTAATAATGCGTTAGACTGTGCTAAAGAACTTGCCATTGAAATGAATATTGATCCTATCTTTCCTCGCAAGCGTGAAATTCGAAGGAAAAAAAAACTTTGATGAAAATTCAAGTACATCATCAAATACTCCATTATCTGGAGAGGAATCATTTAGAGTAAATTATTTTCTTTACATAGTCGATCAAGCACTTAGTTCTCTTACTAGGAGATTTGAGCAATTTGAAAAATATGAAAGTATTTTTTGGTTCTTGTTTACTTCTCACAAGTTTAAGTCATTGGATGATATGAGTTTGAAGAATTCTTGTATTCAATTTGAAAATGCACTTAAGCATAATGAGTTATCTGATATTGATGGAAATGAATTATTTGTGGAATTGAAGTTGCTTAGGGAGGTTTTACCCGAAAACATAGTGGGAGCTATTGATATTTTGAAAGTTTTGAAAGATTTGGATTGTTTTCCCAATGTGTTTATTGCTTATAGAATGTTGTTGACTATTCCCGTAACTGTTGCATCTGTAGAAAGAAGCTTTTCAAAATTGAAGTTGTTGAAGTCTTATATGCGTTCTACAATGTTACAAGAAAGAATTAATGGATTAGCGATGATAGCGATTGATAATGAGCTCTTGGAAAGTGTAGAATACGAAGAATTGATTGATGATTTTGCTTCAAAAAATGCCCGAAGGATGTCTTTTTTTAAATAAAATATTTAAGTTGCATATTTTTATATATATTAAGGGCACATTATTTATATTAGCATAGGGCCTCAAAACTTATTGGGACGGGCCTGTTTTCATCCTGGACGGAGGCAGTAGTATTTTACAAAAACTTGCATAAAGTCTACTTTGTTTATCGCATACCAAAGTCCCCTACTGAAAAAAAAATTATGAAAGAATCTGAGAGGTAAACTAGCAACGTGAATTAATGCATATTTTTGTAACCCCTCCCCCCCTTAAAAAATAATTAATGCATATTTTACTGTTTTAAATATTTTGGGGTGCATGTGTGTTTTATCATCCGATCTTTTATTTATTTGTGATCTATTTAAATGTAACACATGATTAATGTATAATTTGTAGCGAAGCAAAATCATTTTTTAAGTTGCAAAGATACATTTGGTTTGCGCGAGTTCGTTCAATTTGGTATGTGCAACACAACTTTGTTAACCAAGGTTAATTGCATATCTTTAACGCCGCAATTATTCACTCCCTCCGTCTCAAAATTATTCAATTTTTTTATATTTGTTCTTAAAAGTATCTTTTATTTAATTAGTATTTATAGTTAGTATTTGATTTTCTTCATTAGATTTAGTGTTCTTATATATGAATTTTACTTCTGAATTTGGATTTGAATTCTGGGGGACCTTCTGATGAAAAACGAGGTTGGATGGTTTATGGGTAGAGATGGAAAATGGGGTTGTGACCAAGTTGCCAATGCTATTGAGTTTGTGAGAGTGGATAAGAAGGGCTTTTTTAGTCATGCATATATTATTTTGAGTTTATATAAGTGCACTCTATTATTGGTGTTATTGTTTGTTTTGGTTATTGTGGATGTTAGTCAAATTTATGTATATCTTAGAAATTGCTTAATCTCAATCATTAAGACATTATTGAGTACTGCTAGTTTTAACTAGACTAATTAGAATTTTCTATTTATCCTTAGAATCCCCTTAGTGCTTGTGTCAGTGTTCTTATACTTGTATTTTCTCAAAGATAACTGAAGACTTGAAAACCTTGATTTGTTCAAAAGGAAATTTGGCTAACTTGTTCAGCATAACATAAGTCATAACCAGTTGACTATATTGACCGATCATGTCCTCAACTGATTACCCTCAACCAGTCAGACTGTCAACGGTTATGTACTCCATCAGTTACTGGAGTCAGTCAAGCTTCTTCAACAAGCCTCCATCAGTCAACCTAGCATTAATTGCTCTCACCTACTTAGCTAAAGTTGGTAGAACAGTTTCTATGAATACCATGCTGTTGCATTGTTGGTAACTATTTCAAGGAATGTTCAAGTTACCAGTACTCACAACAACCTTCTTACTAGTGGATAATTCAAGTATGCTTGTACTTCAAATCTCAAGCATTCAATGAAGAAGATATTCTCATTAAATGCTTGTCAGTCCAAGTCATCCTTTCAACCCCTTCAAAGACAACAACTCCATCTGAAGACAACTATAAATATCTTCCTTATAGCATTGAAAAGGGTTGGTGCATTGAAAACTTTAATTGCTCTCACCTACTTAGCTAAAGTTGGTAAAACAGTTTATATGAATACCATGTTGCTGCATTGTTAGTAACTATTTCAAGGAATGTTCAAGTTATCAGTACTCACAACAACCTTCTTACCAGTGGATAATTCAAGTATGCTTGTACTTTAAATCTCAAGCATTCAATGAAGAAGATATTCTCATTAAATGCTTATCAGTCCAAGTCATCCCTTCAACCCCTTCAAAGACAACAACTCCATCTGAAGACAACTATAAATATCTTCCTTATAGCATTGAAAAGGGTTGGTGCATTGAAAACTTTGAGAGTAGAATTGTCAAGAACTGCAAGTGTTGAAATCCTTCAATCATTTAAGTTCAAGACATTCAGTCCTTGTAATCACTGGACCATTTATTTATACAAACACTGTGCACACTCAATCATTCTTGTACGTGTTCCCCCACAAGACTATGTCTGAAACACATTGATTGATCACTCTACACACCCAAGAGAAATCAGTTCAACTTGTGAACTCATCTCTTGATAACACTTGGTTATACTTGTATTACGATCCATTAGTGATCACTTTCCTTTAGACAGCCTTCAACCTTCCTTATAGGTTAAGGCTTGCAACTTGTAATAGACTATTGAACATTAATTGTGCACATTTCACAAATCTAAGTTTTGACCAAACTTGATAGAGGATGTAGCAATTCATTAACACTGTGAACCTCTCCAAATAACTGTGCTTCTTTGCTTGTGTGTTTGCTCATTTAATTTTGTATTGTAACCGGTTGAGCACTATCACCGGTTACAACCATTGAATTCTTATGATAAGTGGCTATTTTATAGTAATTTATAGTATTATAATTGTATCATTTACTTTAATTTTAGTTCAAATTTAGTTTAATTTAACTTCTTTTATTTTGTTTTAAGGATTTTACGCTTGGTTGGTATTTTTTATAATTTTACAGGGCTTAAGTGCATATTTTGAAGTATAAGGAGCTTAAAGTAAAGCCTATGGAAATAGAGGGGTTAAAATTGAAGATTTCAGAAAGTTAGCCTAAGCTAGTTGATGCCCGGGCGAGCAGAAGGGACCAGAATGAAGAGTTTTTGCCGGAAGACCTTGCTCGGCCGAGCACCATCCTTGACTCGGCCGAGCATCTACTTACTCGGGCGAGCACATTCCTTGACTCGGTCGAACACCTGCTTATCAGCCTAAAGGGTGCCTTTTTTAAGAGATCCGACCCTTAGTCTAAATGCCTATATAAAGGGCCCTTGTAATCAGTTTGAGACATCCAAAAACGGATCAGAAAATATCCGAAAATATCATAATATACCTAAAATTCATAGCAAAATATTCTAGCAATATATCTATACACAAATCTTCAAGATTCATTAATTGTTCTTAGAATTCTTTTACGACTTTGAAGATTGAAAGTGCAATACAATATTGAAGTTTTATTTCCAACCTTAGTCTTTTACAATTGCAAGCATAAGTTTCTCTATTCCTATCTATATTTCTATGTTATTTTATTATTCCTTCATGCTTGCAATAATCATGGCTACATTTCTTGGGATTGGAAACTCAGCATAATGTAGTCACCCTTATTAATCAAGTTCAAAAGTCTCTTTTACCATTTCATAATAAATTCTTTTATATCATTTTGTCACGCCTGCGAATATGAAGTTAACCATATTTCGCATGAATCTTAGTTAATCAAGAGAAGGATCCCGGTGAAGAATCTTGATTAGCGGAACCATATAAATTGAACTAGGATCCATTAATCATGAGAGTAGTTTAATGACCTAGGGATAATCATTTAGTGGAAAATACGTGAGAATAAATTGAACTTAACGAATTTTAGCTAATGACGGAACCCTCGAGAGATAAGTCGTGTTAGTCTTAAAATACATGTGCTAGGCCTTGACCATAAGTAGTTAGCACAACTTAGCGTATCATCCTTGATTTATGCATTGAATTATATATTTATAAACTTGATTTATTTGTTGACTGCATATTGTTCGATTTCCAATCCCGGAAACGTTCTTATTAAAAGAGTTTTAAATCTAAGTTAGAGTAGTTTTGTGTTTGCTTCTAGTATTTTCATAAACAATAAATCTCCCCCAATCATTTTATTTATCATTTATTTTAATAAAAACAAGTATTATTCGAAGTAAACCATGTCTTCGTGGGATCGACCCGCATTTGCCTTTGCTATACTATTAATAACCCGTGCACCTGCGGTATAAAAAGAACCGTTAGGTTTTGAAACAACATCTTACTCTCTTATTTTTGCCCTACTTACTGGAATATATTTGCATGATACTTTAACCAGTTTTGAAACTCTTTATTACTTAACCGATTTGTGTGAGTAAACCGGTAATATTTTATCCGCTTCGTAAGCGGTTAACAACGATTTAGCTTTTGATAAGTTACTTGGCTATTTTGAAAATGTTTTCAAAAGAAATTTTATCAGGCTATTCACCTCCCCTCTAGCCTGTTTTCCTACCAATTGGGCCTAGCAGTGGAAAAACATTTTAGGGTTTGAAGTTGTTGTCTCATTCCCATATTTTTTTAAAAAAATAAGTTGATGTTTAACTTATTTTGATACTTCCATTGCCTTCAAGAGTTTTTGACGCTAAGGAGAAGGTCACGTGATGTTTGTTCCGAGTACCAAGCAATAAGGCCAATTGCGAGACTCCTATACCAAAGAAAGCTACCAAAGGAATTCACTCGGCAACTTATGTACTATGCCAGTGGAAAGTGGAATTCACTTTTGGACCCTTCTTCTCCCATTTCTGGTGCCTTGAGTGAGCATCAACAATTGAAATTGGCTAACCGGCAACGTTGTCGTACAGAAGTTCTGAGCTTTGATGGGAGTATTCTAAAGTGAGTCATCATCGATCTTCTCCCTTTTACTTGCATGTGGCCGATTATATTCAATACAACGTTGATTGAAATTTTTCTTACTTCTGTTCTCCCTCTATTCTCCCTCTAAGGATACTTTAGAAGGAATATAGAAGTACTTGACAATTTCCTGCGCGTGCAGTACTACCCATAGAGTTGAAATGACTAAAATATTAATCTAACTTAATTTAATTTAATTAAATATGAAAAGTGATATGAACTCTAAGTTTAGATTCATCATCATCATCAACTAATTTATTTTATTTATGCTATAAGTTCTAAAGGGAGATAAATGATTAGGTGAAATAATAATTGGATTATCAAAAGTCTCTTCTTTGTGAATCAAATTAAATTAAAAATTATAATATATAATAAATATATGTGCATATAATAAATCCTATAAGATGGAACATTAGAAAAAATAGATTTGAGATTATTAAAATTTTCCTAATTTTAGTTATCAATGAAATTTAATTTAATTTAATGAATTGAATATGATATGATATCAAAGTTAGATTCATCATGAGTTAACTTTATTTTGTTATTAAAATGTACATATTATACCTTTTAAAGAAATATAAACTTAAGTTAAACAAGTTTAAGATTATAAAAATACTCATATTTTGATTTAATTAATAGAACTTAAATAACGAATAATAAAGAGAAAAACTTATCATCCATCAAAATAACTAAAAGAACACCATGTAATAAATATAAGTGATAACAAGTCCTAACAGATAATAAAACTTGAGATTATCAAAAGACTCATAATTAATTTCATTAATATAAATTAAATATCAAGTGAATTTTAAATGATATGAAGTGAAAATATAGATTCATCATAACTTTTATTATTTGACTAAAAAAAATCCAATAAAATGATATACTTAAAAGAAGATAAAACATTGAGTGAAATAATGTTAAAATTATAAGAAGTCTCTGACTTACATTTTATTAATATAACTTACATATTACGTGAACATAATGTAATTTTAAATAAATAGCAATATTTCTTCCCCAAAATGAAATGGTTCATGAACTAAAGTAAAATGTAGATTACCAAAATTCTCATAAGTTAGTAGAACCTTCATCTTTAAATGCTACTACAAGATTATAAAAACCAAACATTTATTCATCAAATGGTACTTTTAAAATCTCACATCTACCAAAAGATGTCCTCCTCATTTTAGATTCACGAAAATTTCATTTTTCATGTTTAGGCTCCGTTTGTTTTGGGGAAAATGTTTTCCGGAAATCATTTTTTCTCATTTTCCGATGTTTGTTTCGCACCAGAAAATGGAAAAAACTTCATTTTTATCTTATTTTCCGAAAAACATTTTCATTTTACGGAAAACATTTTGCCGAAAATTATTTTCCGAAAAATGTTTTACGCTAAACAAACGGAGCCTTAGTATACATAGATGAAGCCCAAGGGAAGAAAACCATGCAATGAGTTATCAACGCTTAACATCGGTAATATGATGTATACTATTTCAATATTTCATACATTATATATTGACTATTGTGTGATAAAGTTACTTTTTATTTTTTTATGATTTGTTTACAACTCCAATAAGTAGTACTTTTAATTTTAAATAAACAACAACAAGTGTTTTTCAATACAATATTACTTTATTTCTATTTCTATGTTATTATTCTGAATGATTTGAAAAAAAAATCGTATGAAATAAATCATATTAATTTCAAAAGGGATAAAAAAATCATTGTTAATAAGTATTTAAATTTCCAATTAGCGTTTTAAAATAATTTACCAAAGGTATTACAGTAAAAAGATTCCGTTTTAAAATTTGTTCGTTAAAAGCTGCTTCGTTTTAAAATTTTCCATTTCTAAAAATGTGCACCAGAAGAGTCCTAAAATATAACCCTTTCATTTCTTAATATCACATATAATCAATTATTAGTGTTGAAAATGTAGCAGCCGTCAACGCCGGTGCTGGTGCGGATAAAGCATATACGGACGCTAGATGAGATTTTCTTTTTAGATACAAAACGAAAACTAAAGAGAGATGTTAATATATTAAATTAGGGTTTAGTGTATCACATTTATAATTTTCTAATGCGCCATTACAAACGGTTTAGTTTTTAGAGCTTCAGCCCATCAAATTTTATTTCACATCCATTACATGTAATGGAAACTACTCTCTCCGTCCTTAAATGAATGTCAAAATATATTCAAACTTGACAGTTTGAGACACTGTTTTTTTTTAAATTGAAATTACATTACCTACGTAATTATTTCGCCGGTATTACTTACGAAAAATTAATGTTTACTAATGTAAATTTGACAGTTTGAGGCACTATTTTTTAAAAAATTGAAATTAAGTTACCTACGGAATTTTCGTCAATAACTAACGGATATGTTCGTAGACAATATTTATGGACCATTCCTTAAGTAAAAAGGTTTATGAAAAACCATACTTACCGGTACCGACATAATTGTGTCAATTTAAATTTAAATGTCCATACACAATGTGAAACTTTTAAAACTATATCACTATTGTTTGTCATAAATAATTTTAAATTTTAAAATAAAATTATTTTTGAACATTAATAGAAATCGGGGAAAAAGATGTGAATACAAATAAAATAGCATAATAAAAAGAGAATGTGAAATCACACAATTTTATAATACCTTTATTTAATTTTCTTAGCTAAAAATACTCACAATAATAAAACAAATCAAGTTGATTTCACTTTAATTATGAGTTTTAAAAAGAAATTAAAATATAACAAAACAATTATTTTGATCGACAAAAAATTATAACTAGATATAAAATCCTGTGCTTAGCACGTGCTGATAAATAGTATGATTTTAAAGAAGTTGTTTTTTAAGTTCAAATCTTGTATAAAATGAATTCAAAGTTATTAACAACTTTCAATAACATGTCAACTTATTAAGTTAGTATATACATACAATACAATGAATTTAATTTATACGAAAATTTGAAATTTGTTGTATTGGCTAAAAACTTTTTAAATTAATAAATATCAATTGTTCGATAAATTAATAACTCTATAAAGTAATAAATTTTACCTGTCTCAACATTATTAATTTATAGAGTTTTTACTGTAATATTCTGGCCACTGAACTATTGACCAATTTTCAATGTTCCCACTATTCTTTTGATTTTTTAATTGTAACCACCAAAGTTTTTCTCTTTTTTCAAGGTCACCACTCTGTCCATTAAATCATCAAAAACCCAACGAAAGTTAATCATGTGACTTCATGTGACTAACTTCCGTTAAGCTTTTAATGACTTTGCTAACGTATTAATGTGTTGCTAACTAAAATAAAAATAAATTGCCCAAGATTTCTTATGGTCAAAATCAAAATAAAAGGTATGTAATTTCAATTTTTCTTCAATGACGCTTCGCTATTGTAAATTTGTCCGGGTGGGGGAGTCATTTACTATCACCTTCATTTTTTTTTATTTGTTACTTCGTCTATAATAAATGTCACATTTCATTTGTCTTAAATTTTTTAGTAATGTGTATTTACTTGTTTATACATGATTTGTGCAATGTTAAAAATGCACAAAGATACTTTTCCTTTTTTACAAAATGTAACATTTGTTTTTGGACATGCTAAATATAAAAATGCAACATTTATATTGGGATTGATGAAATATAAAAGTTATTGTTGCTTTTATTGTAAATCCTACATATTTTATTTTGATTTTGACTATCTACCCATTTTAGTGAAAAGGTTAAGCGATACACATAAATAAGTTAACAAAACGGAAGAAATATTTGAAATTCTATACCTATTATTTTGATTTTGACTATAAGAAACCTTGGGTATTTTATTTATATTTTAGTTAGCATACTCATAAATGCGTTATCAAAGTCATTCAAAACTTAATGAAGGTTAGTCACATGAAGTCACATAACTAATTATTGTTAGGTTTTTGACGATTTAATGGACGGTGTAGTAATAGTTTAATGGCCAAAATATTAGTTTGGCCTAAACATAACTACACCTCTAAAATGGGTGAATCCATTTTGGTTCATTCTTTATAATTTGGTAAATCAAATTTGATTTATGGCAATTAGTGGTGAATCAAGGTCATGAACAAATTTTTTGTTTATTGTGAACGAATTTGTGGACGAAAAATGGGTTGAGCTATATGTGTATCTGTATTTTATCATTCTCAAAATTATATTATTTGGATAAAATTATATAAAAAAAATTCTAATTTTTTTTCTCTATAAATAGAATCTAGTATTGTATATATTTGACATAATTTAATATTTCACTATTAAAAATGCTTTTAATATTTTGCTACTTTATATATTTGACACAATTTTTAATATTTTATATATTTAAGTTGTCATTTGCACCAAACAATGTCGTTTATATCAAAATATAAAAAATGTTCATATTTTTCTTCTTATAAATAGAGCCCAATATTGCCAATGCTATGAAAAACTACACAATTGACTCTCAAATCAGATTTAATTGAGCATATCAACGGAAAGAACAACCCTTGAGATAGTATGCATCATTTTATTTTTTATCGTCACTGCTTTTTGCTTATTTGTGTGTTGTATTTTTTCATGTGTGTAATGTTTTAAATTATCATAATTTGACATTTATTTATGAGTGTTTAGTTTTTCAAAATTATGAAATTAAATAAAATAATAAAATAAATAATTAATTATTTTTCTATTTAATGACGTTAATAAAAATAATAATGAATAATTTACATGGTGAATCAAAATTCGTTTATCATTATAATATTTAAGCCGGTGTGAACGAAATTAATTTTGTTCATAAATTTTATTCCCCAATGTGCATACTCTAATTATCCAATGTTCATATCAAAAAATTATAAAAAAAAACCCGTAAGATTTTGGCCAAAATCTTGTAAAAAACTAGTTTTTTTGTAACATAAGAAAAAATCTATATCTATATATATATAAAGACTCAAGTGATCTAAACACATTTTCCCTCCAAAACTATATCAGAATTTGAAAAGTCATTTTCATTACTTTCCATACATTTAATAATTACACTATTTTTTAACCATAATTATTAAACTATTAAAAAGAGATATTTGCGAAATAAAAATTGTACAAGTTTATCATAGCATTTTATACCTTTTATGAATTATCATAAGAAATCTTGTAAAAAAAAAATTGTTGCAATTTAAATTTTCTTTCAGTTAGTCATAAAAAATAACTTATAAAAGTGCACTTACTCCCTCTAAATATTATCCAATTTATAGTGCTCTTTACAAAAATATTATTAGATTTTTTATTCGTTAACCAATGGAAAAGGTTATTAAAAGACAAAATATTAAAATTATTGATTTAGCTCATTCACAAAATTCTAAACGATGTTGAGTCAGCTCTAATAAAGTTGATTTTTTTTTAAAGAATGGAGTATATATTTTTTAATTTCTAACTAAGACTAACATTTTATGAAATTTGATTATAGTATTTTTAAATAAATATAAATTATAATTATAAATTAAATGATAATATTTTAATATTCGTAAATACGAGTAACGTGTTATAAAACTTAACTATATATTTTTTTTAAATGTTAATGCATAGAATTATAAAATTAACTTTTAGTTAGCAGTATGTTTAGTATTTTCTATTTCAATATTAATAGGTATAATTACTTAATAAAATATTTTTATTATTTATTTAGTTAGTTAGTTAGTTCTTTAAAAAACAAATCTATATATATATAAAGACTCAAGTGATCTAAATACATTTTTCCTTCAAAACTATATCAGAATTTGAAAAGTCATTTTTATTACTTTCCAAACATTTAATAATTACATTATTTTTTAACCATAATTATTACACTATTAAAAAGAGATATTTGCTAAATAAAAATTTTACAAGTTTATCATAGCATTTAATAACTTTTATGAATTATCATAAGAAATCTTGTAAAAAAAAATTATTGCAATTTAAATTTTCTTTCAGTTAGTCATAAAAAATAACTTATAAAAGTGCACTTACTCCCTCTAAATATTATCCAATTTATAGTGCTCTTTCAAAAATAAAATATTATTAGATTTTTTATTCGTTAACCAATGGAAAGGTTATTAAAAGACAAAATATTAAAATTATTGATTTAGCTCATTCACAAAATTCTAAACGATGTTGAGTCAGCTCTAGTAAAGTTGATTTTTTTTTAAAGAATGGAGTATATCTTTTTTAATTTCTAACTAAGACTAACATTATATGAAATTTGATTATAGTATTTTTAAATAAATATATATTATAATTATAAATTAAATGATAATATTTTAATATTCGTAAATACGAGTAACGTGTTATAAAACTTAACTATGTATATTTTTTTTTAAATGTTAATGCATAGAATTATAAAATTAACTTTTAGTTAGCAGTATGATTAGTATTTTCTATTTCAATATTAATAGGTATAATTACTTAATAAAATATTTTTATTATTTATTTATTTAGTTAGTTAGTTCTTTAAAGAACAAATCTATATATATATATATAAAGACTCAAGTGATCTAAACACATTTTTCCTCCAAAACTTTATCAGAATTTGAAAAGTCATTTTCATTACTTTCCATACATTTAATAATTACACTATTTTTTAACCATAATTATTACACTATTAAAAAGAGATATTTGCTAAATAAAAATTTTACAAGTTTATCATAACATTTTATACCTTTTATGAATTATCATAAGAAATCTTGTAAAAAAAAAAATTGTTGCAATTTAAATTTCCTTTCAGTTAGTCATAAAAAATAACTTATAAAAGTGCACTTACTCCCTCTAAATATTATCCAATTTATAGTGCTCTTTAAAAAAATATTATTAGATTTTTTATTCTTTAACCAATGGAAAAGGTTATTAAAAGACAAAATATTAAAATTATTGATTTAGCTCATTCACAAAATTCTAAACGATGTTAAGTCAACTCTAATAAAGTTGATTTTTTTTTAAAGAATGGAGTATATATTTTTTAATTTCTAACTAAGACTAACATTTTATGAAATTTGATTATAGTATTTTTAAATAAATATAAATTATAATTATAAATTAAATGATAATATTTTAATATTCGTAAATACGAGTAACGTGTTATAAAACTTAACTATATATTTTTTTAAATGTTAATGCATAGAATTATAAAATTAACTTTTAGTTAGCAATATGATTAGTATTTTCTATTTCAATATTAATAGGTATAATTACTTAATAAAATATTTTTATTATTTATTTATTTAGTTAGTTAGTTCTTTAAAGAACAAATCTATATATATATAAAGACTCAAGTGATCTAAACACATTTTCCCTCCAAAACTATATCAGAATTTGAAAAGTCATTTTCATTACTTTTCATACATTTAATAATTACACTATTTTTTAACCATAATTATTACACTATTAAAAAGAGATATTTGCTAAATAAAAATTGTACAAGTTTATCATAGCATTTTATAACTTTTATGAATTATCATAAGAAATCTTGTAAAAAAAAATTATTGCAATTTAAATTTTCTTTCAGTTAGTCATAAAAAATAACTTATAAAAGTGCACTTACTCCCTCTAAATATTATCCAATTTATAGTGCTATTTCAAAAATAAAATATTATTAGATTTTTTATTCGTTAACCAATGGAAAAGGTTATTAAAAGACAAAATATTAAAATTATTGATTTAGCCCATTCACAAAATTCTAAACGATGTTGAGTCAGCTCTAATAAAGTTGATTTTTTTTTTTTAAAGAATGGAGTATATCTTTTTTAATTTCTAACTAAGACTAACATTATATGAAATTTGATTATAGTATTTTTTAAATAAATATAAATTATAATTATAAATTAAATGATAATATTTTAATATTCGTAAATACGAGTAACGTGTTATAAAACTTAACTATATTTTTTTTAAATGTTAATGCATATAATTATAAAATTAACTTTTAGTTAGCAGTATGATTAGTATTTTCTATTTCAATATTAATAGGTATAATTACTTAATAAAATATTTTTATTATTTATTTATTTAGTTAGTTAGTTCTTTAAAGAACAAATTTATCAAATAATGTTCTTCTTTTAAAAGACAATATTTGTAAAAAATAGGTGATCAAGTGATGTTAACGTCACTTCCTTTTAAACATTTTAAAACTTTGATACATGGTGATATTGAAAATAAAGGTGAATATTTCACTAATAATTTTGTATTTTAATAAATATATCAATATGTACAATTCAATTTGTTAGTTATATGTGTAATATTATTAGTGAGTATTATTTTATTGTTATTGCTATAAGAAATCTTGTAAAAAAAATTTTCAATTTAAATTTTATTCCAGTTAGTCATTAAAAATAATTTATAAAAGTGCACTTACTTCCTCTAAATATTATCCAATTTTTATAGTGATCTTTCAAAAATAAAATATTATTAGATTTTTTATTCTTTAACCAATGGAAAAGGTTATTAAAAGACAAAATATTAAAATTATTGATTTAGCTCATTCACAAAATTCTAAACGATGTTGAGTCAGCTCTAATAAAGTTGATTTTTTTTTTTAAAGAATGGAGTATATCTTTTTTAATTTCTAACTAAGACTAACATTATATGAAATTTGATTATAGTATTTTTTAAATAAATATAAATTATAATTATAATTATAAATTAAATGATAATATTTTAATATTCGTAAATACGAGTAACGTGTTATAAAACTTAACTATATTTTTTTTAAATGTTAATGCATATAATTATAAAATTAACTTTTAGTTAGCAGTATGATTAGTATTTTCTATTTCAATATTAATAGGTATAATTACTTAATAAAATATTTTTATTATTTATTTATTTAGTTAGTTAGTTCTTTAAAGAACAAATTTATCAAATAATGTTCTTCTTTTAAAAGACAATATTTGTAAAAAATAGGTGATCAAGTGATGTTAACGTCACTTCCTTTTAAACATTTTAAAACTTTGATACATGGTGATATTGAAAATAAAGGTGAATATTTCACTAATAATTTTGTATTTTAATAAATATATCAATATGTACAATTCAATTTGTTAGTTATATGTGTAATATTATTAGTGAGTATTATTTTATTGTTATTGCTATAAGAAATCTTGTAAAAAAAAATTTTCAATTTAAATTTTATTCCAGTTAGTCATTAAAAATAATTTATAAAAGTGCACTTACTTCCTCTAAATATTATCCAATTTTTATAGTGATCTTTCAAAAATAAAATATTATTAGATTTTTTATTCTTTAACCAATGGAAAAGGTTATTAAAAGACAAAATATTAAAATTATTGATTTAGCTCATTCACAAAATTCTAAACGATGTTGAGTCAGCTCTAATAAAGTTGATTTTTTTTAAAGAATGGAGTATATCTTTTAATTTCTAACTAAGACTAACATTATATGAAATTTGATTATAGTATTTTTAAATAAATATAAATTATAATTATAAATTAATTGATTTAGCTCATTCACAAAATTCTAAACGATGTTGAGTCAGCTCTAATAAAATTGATTTTTTTAAAGAATGGAGTATATCTTTTAATTTCTAACTAAGACTAACATTATATGAAATTTGATTATAGTATTTTCAAATAAATATAAATTATAATTATAAATTAAATGATAAATATTTTAATATTCATAAATATGAGTAACGTGTTATAAAACTTAACTATATTTTAAAAAAAAAATGTTAATGCATAGAATTATAAAATTAACTTTTAGTTAGCAGTATGATTAATATTTTCTATTTCAATATTCATAGGTATAATTGCTTAATAAAATATTTTTATTATTTATTTATTTATATAGTTAGTTAGTTCTTTAAAGCACAAATTTATCAAATAATGTTCTTCTTTTAATAGACAATATTTGTAAAAAATAGGTGATCAAGTGATGCTAATGTCACTTCCGTTTAAACATTTTAAAACTTTGATACATGGTGATATTGAAAATAAAGGTGAACATTCACTAATAATTTTGTATTTTAATAAATATTTCAATATGTACAATTCAATTTGTTAGTTATATGTGTAATATTATTGAATTAATACAATGACATATTTTTGTTGAAATAAATATCTTTAAAATTATACTCCCTCCGTCCCACCTCACTTAAGAAAACTTTCTATTTTGGGCGTCCCACTTCACTTAAGAATTCCCAAAATGGAAACCTTAAATCACTATTCTCTCCACTCATTTTCTCTCCTACATTATTTTAATACTCACAACACCATTATAATTACTATTTCCTCTACTCATTCTCTCTCCTATTTAATTTTTCACACTCACAACACTTTTTCCACTCATTCTCTCTCCTAATACTATAATAATATTTCTTAATTCCTGTGCCATTTCAAAATTTCTTAAGTGGGCTGGGACGGAGGGAGTATTTTCTTAAATTATTATTATTTTTATATCTTTTAGTTAATTTTTCAAATTTATTTATTCGTGCGTTTAACGCACGGGTGTAAAACTAGTTAGTTTTAAAGCATCAAGTCTAACTAATAAGAGTGATAAAGGATTCTGAAAACTAGTTTTTTTTTTATAACATTTTGAAAAAAAATTAATTTTTCACAAGAGTTACTCAAGATTTTGTGTCTTAATTTGTAATATCGTAAGAATTAAGATTTCTTAAATTCAAATTCACATTTTTGCTAAAAAATAAAAATAAAAATTGAAATTCACATTCAAACCCGAACCATGACCCGGAAAGGTTTCCCATACTAAAACAACCATTCACGAAGATCCATGCAACACCAAAATCAAACCGTTGAAACTTCAATCATCAACCGCTCATCACTCAATAGGAAAAACAAGAGAGAGAAAATACACACAGAGAGAGAGAGAGAGAGAGAGAGAGATCGGGACTTAGACTGCAACTCCGCTCCCTTACAGTGACGACGATCTCCCTAACCTTTTTCCTCTGAAAATCCTCGAAATTCTTCATTTATTCAAGACGATGGATTCGTGTAATAATTCCAGTTGATCTGTACTCGACTCAGTACTCGCTTTCAATTTTTTTGGATTTTTTTTCCCTTAAAAAACCAGTGTTGTTGTTCGTAGCTGAAGGAAAGTGCCAACAGTTGAATCAGTGATTCGACTTTGATTCTGTTAACGTGTTCTCCTTGTCGATTTCGCGGTAATTTTATGGTTTTTGGTTTGAATTGGCCTTTGTTCTTTTCAATTTTATGAATTTTTCTGTTGAATCTCTTTTTAATTTTTAGGGTTCAAGTTTGTACAACATGTTCATATTTGTAGCCCCCCCTTTTTAGCGTTTTCTTCTTACATCTTTGGTTATATATGTTTTATTCTTGAAATTTGAGTTTAGTGGGCTATTTCAAAATTTATGTCTTTGCTTCTAGGGTTGAATTGGTTGGAGGAATTTTTCTATTGTGGAAAGTATTTCATAATTCATGTGCTTGTTTATAGTGCCGTCAGCTGGACCTTTAGGATGGTTAGGCGTTTCATATGTAATATATGCACACATGTCTGTACTTGCTCTTTTGTGTTTGTATGTGCATATATATTGATAAGTATGCATGCACACAGTATATTTTACTGTGCCTTCAGCCCCCTTTTGTTGTAATGTACTGACTTGCAATTTTTAGACCTTAGGCTTATCAAATCTTTTTAATTATTTTTTTGGTGGGTGGGAGCAGGGAGGGGTGAAATCCAACCAGTGTTGTTCGTAGCTGAAGGAAAGTGCCAATAATTGACTCAGTGATTCGACTTTAATTCTGTTAAGGTGTTCTCCTTGTCGATTTTGCGGTAATTTTATGCTTATTGGTTGGAATCGGTCTTTGTTCATTTCAATTTTATGATTTTTTTCTGTTGAAGCTTTTTTTTTGATTTTTAGGGTTCTAGTTTGTACAACTTGTTCGTATTTCTAGCCCCTTTTTTGTTATAGTGTTTTCTTCTTTAGTAGTATTATTCACACCCGTAAAATGCTCCCACCCACCAAAAAAAAAAACTTTCGATAAGCCTAAGGTCTAAAAGTTGCAACTCAGTACAGTACAACAAAAGGGGGGGGGGTGAAGGCACAGTAAAAGAAACTGTGTGCATGCATAGTTATCAATATATATACACATACAAACACACGGGAGCAAGCATAGACATGTGTGCATACACTACGTCTACGCATGAGATGCCTAACCATCCTAAAGGTCAGCTGACAGCCCAACAAGCACATAAAATTGAAATAGCTTCCCAATAGACACCGATACGTGTAATTGTGTTCACAGTGTTGTACCATTTAAAGTTTTTAGTATACCTACGGGCATACTAAATAATTTTACGGGTATGAATATCAACCCTCTTTCTTCTTACATCTTTGGATATACTCCCTCCGTCCCGTCCGAAGAGGCAAAGTTTTTGCCTTGCACGAGAATTAAGAAAAGTGATGTAGGAAAGAGAAAAAGTGTTTAGTAGAATAAATGTTGTGAGTATGAAAAGTGATGTAGGAAAGAGAAAGTGGGGTAGGAAATAGTTAGTGGATATTTATTGTGAGTATGACAAGTGGGTCCCACAAATAAAGAAGTAATAAACGACTTTCCATTTTTGGGTTGTGCCCTTTCAAATGGGACGCCCGATAAGGAAATTTGTGCCTCTTCGGGCGAGTCGGAGGGAGTATATGTTTTAAAGAATATATGGTTGAATTGTATTCTTGAAATTTGACTTTAGTGAACTATTTCAAAATTTGTGTTCTTATATAGGGTTGAATTGGTTGGAGGAATTTGTTTTGTCTATGAAGCTATTTCAAAATTTATGTGCTTGTTTATAGTACTGTCAGCTGGACCTCTAGGGTGGTTAGGCATCTCATGCGTAATGTATGTACACATGTCTATGCTTGCTCTTGTGTGTTTGTATGTGTACACATGCAAAGTGTCTTTTACTGTGCCTTCCGCTCCCTTTTGTTGTACTTTACCGAGTTGCAATTTTTAGACCTTAGGCTTCGAAAGATTATTTTTTATTTTTGGGGGGTGGGAGCGGGGAGGGGTGAAATCCAGTGAGAAGTAGGGATTGTGATTGACTTGGTATATTCTTGCTTGCGTTTGATGCAGGATGATTTAATGAATTTTCTTGACCGTGGTCTGTTGAGTCATGGGCAGTGGTGAGATGGATAAACCGGCTAAGGAAGGGAAAGATGGAAAGGAGCCAAAAACTCCTACTTCACAGGTATAACTGTCTGTGTTGTGCATGTGTGTCCGTTTCCTTCTTGTCCATGCTAGGTTTGAGGAACTTTCTCTCATGATGGGTTGCTTATTTTTAGTTACGCTGTTTACTAATGTTCAGGAGCAGGCTCCAGCTACAACTGCTGGAACAGTTAATCCAGATTGGACTGGTTTTCAGGTTCCTTGTCTTAAAGAACACCTAATGCCCATACAACTGTTCATACTGAGTTGTCGATTGTTTTGATTCTCATGATAATAATTTCGTTGTACAGGCATACTCTCCAATGCCTCCTCACGGTTACATGGCATCAAGTCCTCAAGCTCACCCCTACATGTGGGGGGTTCAGGTATTGAAGTTTCTGATATTTGCTTTTAAATTTAGGTTAAAGTTTGATGCAATCGTTGCTATTGAGAGTTTCTAATTCCATGCTAAAGCTTTGACTAAGGTTGTGATAACCTCCATTGTTCTAACTACTCTTTTATTGATGGTTGATTGACCCTTCTAAATGAAAAAAGATGAAATAATATGGCGGTTTTGCGTCATTGTTATGGATTGTCGACGGGTTTTAGGTTGTTTGCAAGAAACATCTGTTTTTCGCCTCCCCATGTCTTTTCTGAAGACAGTCAGTTCCTCAGGTATAAGATTCAACTTAGAGTTAACGGTGGACATGGTATCCCTTTTCCATTGTAAGAAGTCTTCAAACTATAGCTTGAATATGGATAATTACAGTCTGAATGAGGCTTAAACAAGCTCAGCCTGAATACATTTTGATATTTTGGAGCTTCATCTGTTTAAACATAGGTGGCTATGGGGCCTACAGTTTATGGCAAACTTACTATAAGCTGAAAATTTATTTACTTTCTGGTCATATAATATCAGGTGTCAGATAACTCGTATAATTCCGGGTGTCATATAATTAGTCTTCATAATAATTATCAATTGATGCGAAGCTTAATAGGAACTGTCTATGTTGGGATTAGTTTTACATGAAATTGTTTAGGTTAAAAAAATGCTGACTCAGAGAATGTAACAGCTAAAGAAGTGCACATATTTTGAAGAAGCGTAGGGGAGAGAGAGAGAGAGAGAGAGAGAGAGAGAGAGAGAGAGAGAGAGAGAGAGAGAGAGAGAGAGAGAGAGAGAGAGAGAGAGTTCTCACGTTTTTTTGGGAATAGACTCGTAGCACTTATGTGCAATTTTTTTTTTTTGTTTCTTTATGGAAACTATTGTTTTGTTACTGATTACCATGGGTGATTGACTGAACCAGAATTCATTCGTTGGAAACCATTTATTACTGAAAACTACAAGTGGTTAACTAAGCCAAAATTCATGGTCCATGTCCAATAAACTATCTAAGAGCATAAAACATGTGGGTATAACATTGGCCATCATCCCTTGATTTACAAATTTGGATGATTTTGTGACTCCATGAACATGGAAAGACCCATGAATTGAGAAAGCAAAAATTCATAAACATCATTGAAATAAGCTGATATATTTTAAAAATTGTTCGCTAATCAGTCAATACGGTACATTGAAGGACATAACTTTCACTGGAAGTGTTATACCTTAAACAGTTAAGTCTAACGTACACACTTGGCAAAATTTGTTGACGATGGTTAGTGACCTCTCCCGCCTCCTGCCTTCTGCCTCCTGCCTCCTGCATCTTTTAAAATTATATGAATGGTTGTTTGGTAGGTTATATTACATATGTAGTTAACAGAGTAATAATATAACTTCTAATTTTTGTCTGCTAGTTAATGATCATGACAAGGGTGCTTAAATGGATATGTATTTCACGATTTTGTACCTTTTCTTTTGGGATCAGAAATTTATTAAAGAGGAATAATATTTATGAAAGGAGATGGACAAGTGATTCATCGTAAGAGTAGATACAAATAGAAAAATAAAAGTGAAGACAAGACAAGAAAACAAATGTAAAAGGATTCAAGTAATCTCGGTAATGATTGCCAGCTAGTCATTGAACAATAGAAAATGGGATGCTTAAAGAGAAGTCATGGAGATTTATCGTGGTCCCTAAAAATCTTGAATGCAAAAATACCACATTCTTGAAGCAGCATTTCATCCCCTCTCTTCCCAAATCCCTTATTAGCTGTGGGAAATATATAATGTACTTGGGACTAACCTACTTTTTACCTTTTAAAACAAATCACTGGTTCCATAAGTACCAAGCAGCCCTACATTGAAGAAATAGATGATCACGAGATCCGGTGATCTCTTATTCATCACACACTACTTTGGAGATTTTTTTATCAGGTCTATGTTTGATGTATTAAGAATGCGAGACCAAGTAAAAGCCTTTGATTTGATGATCATATTGTTAATTGATTACTGTTATAATTTCTGTGTGTTTTGCAGCATATGCAGCATCTTATGCCACCGTATGGTACTCCACCTCATCCATATGTTGCTATGTATCCTGGTGGCATATATGCCCATCCATCCATGCCTCCGGTATCTTCTTATTAATCATGGTGTACCGTTCTACTAAAATATTTAATTTACTTGATGCGATTAACTAACCCCTTTTCCTCTTAAACATGAGCAGGGATCTTATCCTTTCAGTCCATTTGCAATGCCATCTCCTAATGGTGTTGTTGAGACTTCTGTGAGTTACCCGAAGCTTGTGTGTTTTGGTTTCCCAATGATAACCTTGTCTTGACTTATTAAGTTTTTGAAGAATGACTTTTGATTCGAATATAGGGTAATACACCTGGCAACATGGAAGTAGATGGTAAGTCATCCGAGGGAAAGGAAAAACTGCCCATCAAAAGATCTAAAGGAAGTTTGGGCAGTTTAAATATGATTACGGGAAAGAATATTGAATCCAGTAAAGCTATAGGAGCGTCAGCTAATGGAGGCTATTCAAAAAGGTAAGGTGGATAATTCTAATGGTTTAATTCCATATCGTCATTGAGATTTGGTTATTCTTATTCATCAAGAAACAAATCATGAAGACATAGTTACTTCATGGTTTTGTCCGTAACTTTTGGTAAATTGTGCTTTCTGAAGTCTGAATCTGTATTGGTATTCCTTTTCTGGGTTTTTGGAGATCTGGAGATATGTTGGTTTATGAGATGGGTAGTTTTTGGAGAAATGGATTTCCTGAGTTTCCGCCTCTTTCAGGACTTTTTTGCATTTGTTATGTTTATTAGCAGCTTATCTCAATGTAAAACTTAAAATGACACTCTAATCGTACCTGCATGTACGCTGTGTTTGCTACTGATTTTGCTAGTTTTGATTTTCATGGTGCTCTTTTGGGAAGCTTTGTTGTTCATGTGGTTCATGCTGCTTTGTATTTTTGACTCTGTCATAGCTATTGGTATTGACTACTCTTAATGGTATTCGGTTTGCAGCGGTGAGAGTGGAAGTGAAGGGTCAAGTGAAGGAAGTGACGCTAATTCTGAAAATGTAGGTATCTTGCTGTGCACTTTATCTGTGCAAGCAATTGTTGTTTGATCTCATTGTGGCCTCTTTCCTGCTTATAATTAGATATTTTCAGATGCAAATTATCGTAATGAAGGTCCATAAATTGTGGGTTCGTTTGCGAATTGACATGGAAACTAGCACTCCCTCCGCCGGAAAATAAGAATCCCTTATTCATTGTTTGGATTTCCAAAAAAAGTGTTCCATTACAAATCTATCCACTTTTGGCATAGAAAGATTGCATTTTTATCCTTAAGTGGATACCCTCCTTTATAGTGGGGCCCAACCTTTTAAGCAAAGAAAGTTCACATTTTTGCCCTTGTGAATTCTCCTCCACAGTGGGGCCAAAACTTTTGATAATAGATTCAAATGCTTTACCTAAAATTGTGTACACGGTGAAAGGGAACTCATGTTTTAGGACGGATGGAGTATGTTGCATGGCATAACATCACTTGATCATTGTTATCCACACTCTGCAATGCCCTAGTAACCAAATAATTAATATTGAAGATTGCATTTGGGGAGAAGATTTCTGAGCATGTAAACCCAAATGTATAGTGTTGTCTTCCAGAAGCTGAGCATTGTCTAAATTGTTATATAAATTAACATCTGAATGATTTATAGGGTTATGCCTCCTTGAATTAGCACAACAACAGTTTTCGCAACATCTTCACGGGTCTTAGAGAATGCCAAAATATTGAATGGTCAATGTACCTTTAGGCAAAATTGATATTGTTTCAGCCATATAAGACTGAATGCCAAAATGCTTATCTCGAAGGAAGAGTGAAAATTGGGAAGTCCATAAAATTGTAAATTAACAACTTATAGTGGTTACTTCATGAAACCATCTTATCATCCCAGCCCTTACAACCATCATTGCATCTTAATGGCTTCAAAAACTCTCCCATAATTTATCTCACCACCATAGTTGTGAAAGGTTAGCGCCATAGCTGTCAAAGTCGACCGCCCGCCTCGCCTTTTTGGTGCCTTGAGGGCCGGTCGCCTTTTTGTAGCCAGGCAGAGGCGGATGTGCGCCTTTCTTCTGAAGGCCTACGCCTTACTCGCATTTTTGCCGCTCGCCTCTCGCCTTTATGCATTTTTTTTTCCGGTCTCATGTTATTCAAATTTTCATTTACTTTTGCATGACTTTAGAACTTGATTTCTTTTCTCGATAATGTTTAAGGTTTAAGTTTATTTCACTTGCTTAAACTAGTACTTGTTTTGTTAACTTGAACTTCTTAATTTAAAATTCATGTGCCTTTTTGTCTTAAAAATCTTACTTTTGAAGTTTGAATTATATTAGGATACTATTATATGTGGAATTGTGACATTTATTTAATGTTTTATTCTTGTTCATAACATGTTTTATGCTTTGGTTATGTGTTGCATGTATATATTTATATATTTTTTACTATTTTTTTGTTCCATTTTTCACGTTGCTCGCCTTTTTACTGCCCGCCTCTCGCCTTGCCTTTCGCCTTTTCTAAGCACATCTCGCCCGCCTCTCGCCTTTCGCCTTTCGCCTTTCGCCTTCGAGAACTATGGTTAGCGTCTCCCTTGCCCGCCTCACGCTTTTTGCGCCTTTAGGGTTGACCGCCTTTTGGTTATATGGCGGGTTGTCGTGCGTCTTTTTGGCCAATGCGACGTCTCTCTTGCTTATGGCGAGCAGCATGAGGTTTGTCAAAAGGCATAATAGGGCATATGTGAAATGTTTAATTGGGTCATTTTGTAATCTTACACCTAATTGTGTTAAGATGCAATTACATGTGGAATTGTGACCTTTATTTAATGTAAAATTCTTGTTCATAACATGTTTAAGCTTTGCTTGATATATGTTACATATATATATTATTTTACTATTTTTTTGTTATATTTTGCCGCCTTGCTCGCCTTTCGGCCGATTTTCAACTGCCTCGCCTTTCGCTTTTTCTAGGGACCACTCGCCCGCCTTTCGCCTTTAACAACTATGCTCACCACTACACTCTATACCACCATTTGTTAGATAAATGCACATCTCATAACAACAACAACAACAAAAACAACAACAAAGCCTTAGTCCCAAATAAATGCACATCTCATATTAACTTTATATCAGTTTACTCTCTCGAAGCCTGGGAAAGCTGGCACTTTTGATTCAGACTTTTGATTCAGAATAGGGTATCGCAATTATTCAAAAAATCTGGCCAAGTATTTTCATATAACTTCTAACTGAATAGCAATTTGCATTGTGGAACATGTTTCTTATTTTGTTTATATCTCTTGATAGCATAGTATCTAATTAAGAACACAAACAATACGTTTGAATAAAATGAACAGAGGTATACTATTAACTCTCAGAAAAAGACCATTATCAAGGAATCAAGAATAGGGATGCACAAATTGAAGGAAATGCTTCTTGTCTACTCCTCTCCTTGGGGTTTTCTTTTTCTTCCTTTTAATTCCTTTTCCTTTTATCCCTTCTTCTTCCTTGTTTAATAAGTCACTTCTTCTTCCTTGTTTAATAAGTCCCTTCTTCTTCCTTGTTTAATAAGTCTCTTTACCACTCGGCTGTAACTGTGATGTGATTGTAGAATCTTTTATTCATCTTGTATGAATGTCTCTATTATTAAGTGAATGTAACAAATGATAGAAACCTTGAATTAAGGTCATTTACTGGCATTTTTTTCACACATTGTTCAGAATTTGTTTACATTCGATTCTTAAGGAACTCCTAGGTTGTCTAATTGATAAATATGTGAGAGTATTGGTTGTGATTCAAATTGATTAATGATTATAATTTAGTATGTATTCTGACACATTACAGACCGAGGAGTAAACAAGAATGTGTCCTACGAAGTCTACCAGTTATTTTGGGTACTACTGTTTTGTGACTATATCCACAGTATTTCAAGAGCTAGGCTTTTTTTTACCTTAGTTTACATGTCTGAATTTTAAAATATGGATAGAATAATTTATGTAACATTTGATGTCCGATGATTGTATTAAATAATTTTGTAGAAAATACTTGGCTCAGCAGATAGCTTTTATCTAGCTAGTGTTATTGCTTGGTAGGTGAGCACTAGGTGTTTATAACAATGACCTTCCCCAAGTGGTAACTGGTGGATGTTATGAATCCTTCCTCTGCACTGTAGTCCATATGCAGTTGGTCTGATAACACTTTATTACTAGTTTGTTCAGCATGACCAATGTAGTTTTGCAATCATTATGCTCTATGTGGAAGCACACAATTAACATGTCCCTACTAAATGTATATGTGCTGAGATAATTTCATATGAACAAACTTCTGAATAGTGGCTGACTGACTTCACACAGGACTCGCAGATGAAATCAGGATCCAGACAAGATTCTTTGGAAGGTTCGGTTGTAGGAATATTTATTCATACTATTGCTATTTTATGTATTCCATTTTATTGATGAAAGAGCATTCTGATGCTTTGGGTACAGGCGAAGCATCTCAGAATGGAAATGCTGCACATGGTTCTCAGAATGGAGGGCCTAATGCACCTCATTCAATGATGGCCGTCATGCCTCTTTCAGCGTCTGGTACTCCAGGAAGTGTTCCTGGACCCGGCACTAATTTGAACATTGGTATGGACTACTGGGGTGGTGCAAATGCATCTACTATTCCTGCAATTCATGGGAAGGTAAGTGCTGCTCCTGTGGCTGGGGGAATGGTCACTGCCGGTTCAAGGGACAATGTGCAATCGCAGCTTTGGCTACAGGTTCTTTCTCTACCTTTTTGTTCCAATCTGTCGCATATTTTCTCTTGCTGTTGGTAGATTTTATCTTCTCTGTATTTTTTTAACTGTTGGTGTTTCGAGATCGAAAATGATACCCTCACTATAAAATACTAACAGAATCCATCAATTTTTTTAGGTGTTGTACTCTTGATGAGTGTACAACTAAGAAGCACTTATTACAACGTCTACTCGTTGCACATTGTGATTGAACAAGATTTATGTGAATATATTATTTGATTATGCATACCTATAATAATAATAACATTAATGTTTAATGATAATTAATAAGGACGATGATTGTTTCTAATTTAAATTATCCTATTTGTTTTAATGAAACTTTATCTATTATACTTCGACCCTGAAAACATAACATTCAAGGCCGCTTGAACGTGTTCCCTAGAGTGTTGCCGAACATCCTTGCGTGTCCAGAAATGTCTCAGTGTGTTGAATATCAAAGAATATAATACTCCCTCCATCCCGGAAAGATAGTCCCATTTAATTTTTGATGGTCAACACAAGTGAACTTTGACCAAACATTAATATTAATTTAATCATCCAATGAAATACTGAAAATTGCTAGTGATAATCATAACTAATCATCCCAACATCATTAACAATTTTTAGAGTTTCATTGGGATGATAAAATTAACATTAATGTTTGGTCAATGTTCACTTGTGTTGACCATCAAAAATCAAATGAGACTATCTTTCCGGGATGGAGGGAGTATAATTAATGAATCCCAAAACTTCTTGGTGTTTTCCAAACGTGTCCCAGGATGTCTGGTTCTCCCAAGGTGTTGAGACGTGATCCCCTGATGTAGAATCTGTAGAAACCCTGAATATATTTGGAATCCTCATACCTGACCTTGGAGAGGTGTTGCTCAGTGCTTCCAAGGTCTACAATATCCAAAATAATGGTGCAAATAGATTTACTGAATGTTTTGGTTGATGTAGCACTAGCTTTTAGTACTCTGTCTAAAAGGAAAAGCCCTAATTTCTGGATTGGAATGTCTTAAAATAAATTCCTATTTCTATTTATAACACTATGTTTATCATGCTTTTAACATACTATTTTGGCTTTACTAGTCATCCCTACTCTTGTTTACGTTATCAGCTTTAGTATGGAGTAGCTTCCATCTCTGCTTGAGCTAGGAAGTGAACATGCCAGATTTAAGCTAGGTTCATCTTGACCACACAAGGTTTAGTTTTGGGCTTCACTCTTTTTTGGCTTGGGAATATGATGGAATAAAGCAAAATGGCTCACTAAATTGTCATCGCTTCTTTGTTATGAAGCAACATTCAGTCCATGCAATTTTTGACGCAATTTTCATCATTGGTCATCCCGAAACAGCCTCTCTGTGCTTAATACAGGGGCAAGACTGCGTACATCCGACCCCCCTTAACCCACCTTAGGTGTGAGCCTTTGCGGCACATGGGTAATGCTGTTGTTGTTGTTGTAATGGCTTCTTTTCAGTCTGTGAAACTGAGCATCATGGTATCAATCAGTGGTTGTTTGTTAGGCTGATAAAGAAGATTCGTTCATCATTCAAGATTTAGTGATGTTTGAGAGTTCTGCTTTGAAGAAAGCACAACTTTGTTTGGTTGCAGAGATGACGGCATTGGACAATCAGAATATTGCAATTCTGAAATGCGTCTGGGTCAAAAGCAGGTTCAGGAGTTGATGTTTGACGTGGATAGAGATAGAGCTGCAGATTGTCTCTGATGATCACATTAAGTTAGGTAGTTCGTAATCAAATCCTTTTTATGGTCAAACTGAATATAATCTGGCAGAAGTTATTTGATGGCAGATAGCCTAAATTATGCAGTCCAACGGCCACACCAAGTATTTAGGACTTTGAAGAGTAATTCCTGAAAAGAAGAGAAAAATTCCATTGTCCTCCCCCCAAAAGGAAAAAAAAAAAAAAAGGCTTGGAAAGCTCACCCAAACAAACTTGCTACACTTACGGGAATTCAGCTTTATGTAGAATGTTCCAGGGTACAACTTTTATAGCAGAACAATGGGAATATGGAGCATATAAGAATCATGATTTACTTTGTTACCTCAACCGAAGGTAACTGGTGTTTAAAAACAACCTTGAAGTTAGCAGCTGTAGTGACTAATGTCCTAGACTCCTAGTTATACATTTTATTCTGACAAGCAAGTGCGACCTCCCAAATTCCAGAACTGTATCATAACATCTTCTTGACTAGTAATCTCAAACAAATTCAGGTTACATATTGCCGACATCCCGATACCTCTTTTCACTTGGTGCTTAGTGTAAATTTATTGAGTATTTGAAATGAAAGAGGGTATTTCAAGGCCGTGAGAGCTATATTTTGAAAATTAACTGATGGCATGACATTTGCGTACATGCACTACTATTACTTGGGACATTTCCATATAGGCCTGATTTCTATAGTACAGGCGGAGAATCCTGGGTTTTTGACACCCTCCAGTGCTTTGAATTTAATTCATCTAAGTTGAAAGATTTCTAATGGCTTTGTACTTCCTTGTGATTCTTATAGTGCTTGATTTCAGGATGAGAGGGAGATTAAAAGACAGAGAAGGAAGCAATCTAACAGGGAATCTGCTCGCAGATCTAGGTTGCGCAAGCAGGTTAGGGTGTCTCCCTTTAAATTTCTTATGAGTAATACTAAAGTTACAAAAAAATCTTACAAAATTTTGGTTACAAACACTGTTGGCATTAAATGTTGGATTTTGTATTTGTAGACCCCATTGTTCATTAATTAAATATTTTATCATGCATAGCCAACTGTGTTTGAAACCAAAATTGTGTAAGATGTTTTTGTAACCCTAGAATTGCTCATTTCTTATTCTATATCTGTCAGTTTTGTGTGACTCTATCTGGGATTATATGTGCCTGTGAATCAGGCTGAATGTGACGAGTTGGCCCAGCGAGCTGAAGTCTTGAAAGAAGAAAATGCTTCTCTAAGAGCAGAAGTGAGTCGCATCAGGAGCGAATATGAGCAGCTTCTTGCTCAAAATGCAACCCTTAAGGTGAGTTTTCATCTATATATGTTCTTTTTGGGTCTAATAGTAGTCAAAGTGCTGTTATAGTGTGAGCTCTTTTTCGGTAGCAAGTTCGGACATAATTACAAACAGGGTTAGTCATATTTGAAGACTAAATGATGTTGTGATTTTATCAATGTTAAGGACAGAAAGGGTGGGGCTGTGAGTGACATTATTATCTGTTTTCTCTGTCTGCTTACTGTTTCTGTTTTTCATTTTTAAATTTTTTTTTTTTTTCCCTATAGTTGATAATATGCATGTTTGTTTGTGCTTATACCATTGAGGCCATTGCGGGTCTCCCTTATAGTTAAGCTTTTCGATAGGTTGTACTCCCTCTGTCCCAAATTGAATGACCATTTTGAAGTTAAGGGACATTTTAAAAAAGGTTGATTTTTAGTAGCAAAAATTCATAAATATCTATGCATGTCACTTTCAAACTTTTAGTTTTGCAAAAATTCATAAAACAATTTTGGTAAAAAATCATTTAGGGATAAAGTATTTTGAAGAAAAGTTTCAAAAGGCCATTTATTTGCGGCAGAGGGAGTAACTCAACATTTTATCCTTTTCTTGATCTCTCTCTTGGAGGGGGGGGGGGGTTTGTGTGTGGGTTGGGGGGGGGTTGCTGAACTTCGATTCAAAACTATGGATTTTATTATAATTAGCTACACCGGCTCTAATTGTATCCTTAACTGCTAATCTCAAGCAGACTCTTCATGCTAAGATGGAGGAAATTTCTTTGACTCCCAATAGCAATTTTAGAAAATTTTGTTTGGGAGAAACATATACTTTATGTAACCCCCACTCCACCCCAAAAAAAAGTGAAGAGTAAAAAAGTACTCCCTCTGTCCCACAATAAGGTTCTTAGTTTAATTATACACGGTTATTAAGAAAAAATAAATGTTGTACGAAAAGTAAAGTAGGAGAGAGAAAGTTGGTAGTGAATAGTAAATAGGTTGTTATTGTGAGGGTAGAAAGTGGGCTCCATTTTCCATTTTAGGAATAAAGCAAACTAAGAACCTTACTTTTACTCTGGGACAAGAACCTTACTTTGAGACAGAATAAAAAGGAAAGCAAGATGGAGGGAGTATATATGAAGACAGCTCATAAATCTTCAGAATATTCAGTTATGCATTCTACAAATCTAATTCTTGCAGGAGAGACTTGGAGAAGCTCCGGGGAAAGATGATATGAGGTCAGGTAGGAACGAACAACACATGGGCAATGAAAATCAACAAAGTGGTCAAACAGAAGAACATGTGCAGAGCGGTCATTGAAGTTTTAGCTCAGCTCCGCTGAAAAAAATTGTGATTTCTAGGGGAATAACCTAACCAAAATTAGTAACAGGAGTATGTAGTTTGGAAATTCATTAATGCTGCTGACCTTTTTAGTCGGGGATATGTCTTATTAATATTACCCATCGTTCTCAATTCGGCCGATCTTTTAAGGTCAGAGAAACTATGTAGAGTGTGAAAACCGACCCCGTGTGTTACAGAGATGGGTAGTCGGTTAAAAAAAATTATTCGGGAAGGTGTATGTAGTGTACTAAACATATGATTGATAAATATGCTACTCGAGATTATTATTGATGGCACTGATCTTATGTGTGCGTTTTCATTAATTATACTACTGTTAATTTTTTATTATTTAATGATATAAATACAATCTCATGATCATTTAACTAAATAATATCACGTGTAAATTACAATATGACAATTAACAAGGGAGAGTTAAATAACTTCATCAAGGAAATGGACATTCATTTGAGGTTTTTTTTTTTTTTAGGACATTCATTTTGGAATAAAACTTGCAAATTTGGACTTCAATTTTGAAACGGAGGAAGTAGTATCTATATTTAGAGACGGGAGGAATACGGAAAAGGAAAACGAAAAACATAGAAACAAGCAGTATAATCATCTGTCAAATAACGAAACATTGAAGTAAAAACCTACATTCCCTAGAGGTAAGAGTTTATTTATCACCGAGAAAATACAATTCAGGAAATTTTGGTGACAGAATAGAGTTGTGTTTTACAGATTTGGGAATATCACCTCAATAACTAACTGATTACTTACAAAGTTTTAGTTTTTTAAAGAATGATGAAACAATGGATTTAGGGTAAGGTTTTATGGCAAGGCATGTAGGAAAGTTCTCAGGTTGCTCTATCCACAATTTGTGAGCAATGCCACCTCTTGTGAGCTTTTCCGACAAGTTCCGTATTTGAGTTTCTCCCTTCACTTCAAGAGTAACCTGCATTCTCCAAAGCAAACTTGTAAGTATTCTAATTAGCAGATTAAAAAGAAACAAAATGGCAATGTTGATATTGTTTGTTTGTTTATTTATTTTAGTAAAATTCATCAAGTGGGTCATAAAAGAGACCTAACAAGAGTACATAATTTTATTTTTAAATATTTTTTGAAAAGACAAGAGTACAGAAAACTTTATTTCATAACAAATCACCTTTAGTGGTTTTCATGGCCTATCCGTGATGAGAACATGTCTAACCTCAAGAGTACCAGATCAATGAACAACAACAAGCACAGCTGACTAACCAATCTATATTATTGCTTCATTACTCCCTCTTCTTCTTCTTTCAACCTAACAATTATGCAAATGGGACTATGTTTTTGTGACAAACAAAAAATGGCAAATGGAACATTGTTATGGGCCGGCGGGGCTTTGAAACATGAAAAAGAAACATATATACTTGGGTAATTATAGCAAATAATATGTTAAGTGGAGACAAAAAAGGGTATAAAGATGAGTAGACCCAAGCGCTTTTAATACTCTTAAATTCTTAATACACTTAATATAGTACTGTATATGAAAAACAGTTGTTATAGGAATCACACACAACAAGACGATGCTTTCATATGTTCGACCAAGTTGTAGTAGCTGTTCTCTAAGGTTTTCATGGTTAGATAGTCATTTCCTTGTACATGCACATCCAGACAGCAATAGGTCGCAACTCAAAATAGTCAATCATCCTAAACCCTTTTGGTTTAAGAATCTGCCTAAACGAGTTGAGATTGCTTGGAAAAAAATGCCGCTTTCAGCCAATTGCTGCCATTTCCGTGCTTGGTCGGACAGTCCTTGTGTGTTCTTTTATTTCTCTCAAGTCTCGCAAAGGTTTTCTTCCCATTCCTGGATTCCTAAACAATTAGGCTTCATCTTGTACCGTGTTACACAGTGAGAGAATGCTTACAACTTTTATTACCGTTTTCGCTTTAACATGAAAAGGTCAAAACCTGCAAAGACTATCTAACCATGATTCATAGTTGCATATGTATACCAAGATGGAGCATTAAATGTGTGAAATGCTTATTGTTACCTCCTGCCAAAGTATAACCTTTGACTTCTGAGATGTTTCTTAAAGTACATATTTCCCCTGCTTGGATCGTTTCAGAGACTTTCAGCAAATTGCCTAGCAACATATCCAATTAAATACTCATCTCGAATGCCTGATACTCCTAATGTCAGAAAACATGTAATTGAACACCATAGATCCCAATTTTCAGATTCCCCCCACACATCAAAGCAAAATTTCACAAAATCAAAATTTTAAACCTCAAGAAATGAAATAAACATTGAAAATGTGTGAGAAGTATACATACCTTGTGCATAGAATCGAGATTGTTAGGGCTACAGTACTCAACCGTATGAACATCTTCCTTGTGAGCCCAAATGGCGGCAACGGAGGCATGGCACCCCTGCGTTACAACACTGCCAAGCGGCCACGTGTCTATCAAATCTCGCCGGAGCACCACGTACTGCACAATCACATCGGCGATCTCTGAGTTCCCGGAAACATCTCCGGCGGCATCCGACGTCGATTTACTACAGTCATCCGCCGCTACTGAGGAAGCCATACGAGCCGGAGTGGGGCAAATGCGGAGGCGGAGTGGAGAGGACGACGGGAAGGTTGACCTAGATAGGGTTTTAGGAGGAGTGAGGTAGCGGGCAATGGAGGTCGGGAGAGTTATACAATGGGGTGAATGTATAATTCCCATTGCCGAGTGTTCATACAGTGGATTATTCCCTTGCAATAGAAAGGCCAAAATGCTGATCCCCATTTTGCCCCCTCAATTGAAAAGCTAGTTTGTTTGGTACCTAAACTTCTAAATTGTCCCACTTTACCCCCTGAAACTAACGAACATTAAAAAAGTTAACATAATAAGTCATGTGCAGTGCACATGATGGCAAATGGGTTAGTTTATAATGGTTATTATAATTTTTAAGGGATTAAATGCAAAGTTTTAAATATAAAATGCTAAAAATTTATTTTTTTCCCAAAATATTTAACATTTTCTTAAATAATTAATATTTCCTGAAAATATTTTTTTTATTTTTTATGTTAAAAAATAATATTTTTTGTATAAAAAATTATGTTCGTAATAACATATATTAACATTATCTTAAATAATTAATATTTTCAGAAAATATATTTTTAAATAGGAATAAAAAAATTAGAGAATATTATAAATAAAAAAAATGTATTTTAAATGAAACATTATAAGGTTTTTTTATTTTTAAAAATTATTTTACTTTAAAAAATATTTTACTTTTTTCAAAAATAAATACAATTCTCTTAAAAAATCTTTTTTTTTAGTTATAATATTATCTAATTTATATTTTTTAATCCTATTTAAAAAAACATATTTTTTGAAATATATTAATTATTTAAGATAATGTTAATATATGCGATTACGAACATAACTTTTTTTACAATAAAAATACAAAAATATATATATATTATTTTTAATATAAAAAATAAAAAAATATTATTTTCAAGAAATATTAATTATTTAAGAAAAAGTTAATTATTTTGGAAAAGAAATAAAATTTTAGCACTTTATGTTTAAAACTTTGCGTTTAATCCATTAAAAACTAATAACCATTACAAAATAGTCCATTTGTCATCATGTGCTCGGCACATGACCTATTGCGTTAATTTTTCTAACATTTATTAGTGCCTAAGAGCAAAGTGGGACAATTTGAAAGTTTAGATACCAAACATACCGATTTTTCAAACGAGTGTCCAAAGTGGTAATCAGTGTATACTTTGAGTTTGAAATGGTAAAATTATTTTGGCCTAAAAGAATTTTTCAATTCCAAATTTACAATTTTATGGGATTTATTTATTTCATTTTTATAAAGATGAAAATAGAAGGTCATATACTCCTGTCTCTAAATAAATGAATATAAATGAATGTTCAAAATTCAAGAATTTTTTTTATCAAAAAATGTTTTTTTTTTTAAAAAAAAGCTTTGTCCCTAAATATTCTTTTATAAAAAAATCGATAATTCATTTTATTTATCGTAAATCTAAATATTTAAGAACGTAGTGAGTAGCATTTTATTCTCTACCCCACATAATAAACAAGTATCATACCTTCCATTTTAATATGTAAAAAAAACATGAATTGTATTTTTAAATAAAAATAAATAATATTTTTTGTAATTTTTTATTATTTAATAATAATGGGAGGAGTTATTACCACTACAAAATTCACTTATCCACAAGATTTTATAAATTTAAATAATTATCTTTGACATTTAGGAGAAGTTTATGAAATATTTATATCCATTATAATCTTTAATTATTCACTATATTTATTAATATTAGTTTTAATTAATTTTGATTATATCATTATTTGCCCTCAAAACACTTGATATTTTTTCATTACAAATAATTATTTCCTCTTTTTCAATTTACGGTTCACACTTTAATTTTTGATATGTCTCAATTAAAGATTCACCTTTTGCTTTATTTCCAAAAGAAATAATAATGACATTATTTTGAACAACTTTATCTTCATAAATTCAAAAATTAGAAAATAAATAATTACTTACTAATCTACTTTTATCCATTTAAATTATAAGAAAAAAATGCAAATATAATAAATCAACTATAGGGATTGTTTGGTTTTCATAACTAAACTAGTTTTCGTTGCAACCACAGTACCTCATATATTTTGGATACTCGTTTAAGATATATAGGGCTAACGACATTCATTTTTTCAGTTAAATTGATATGCGCAATGCATGTGACCCATTTTATACAGGGTAAAACAGGAAATTCAACACAAAATCAAGTTAAACAACTATCAAGGTTATAAGTATAAATTTGTAAAGTAAAAGGTGGACTAAATTAATTTTTAATAAAAAAATAATTAAAAAAAAATCATATCTCATGTTTAATAAATATTATTATTTTATATAAAAAAGTAAAAAGTAGACTAAATTAATTTTATAATTTATAATTATAAATTATTTTTTTACATTTTCAACTTAATCCATCATCAAGTGCAATAAAAATAATAATTAATCTATTAGGTTAAAAACTCTTCTTTCTTTATAATGAAATAAGTTTTTTTTTTTTTTTGAATAAGCCCCCCCCCCTTTTTTACTAATTTCCGTTTTTCTATTTCTCTCTCTTTTTTTTTTTTTTACTTTATCATATCATATAAAGTCACCACCACCAATGCTAACACAACCCATCACCACCATTCACACCGCTACTACCGAGTCACGCCACCGTCACTGTTCATCCATAAAATTCAAAAAATCAACAACCCATTTACAAAATCGGAAAATCAAAACTCAAAACTCAGTTGATCGGAATCTCAAAACATGGACATAGTTGTGGGACCTTAATGAATAAAATCGAATAGCAGTAGGGGAGTGTATAAGGTTTCCCATCTGAGGCTCAATGTAACCATCTCTTTCATTTTGTATCGGACCTGAACTCCTTGCCTCCTCACTGGCCACAACCAATAACAGAGGATGCGACATTCTAAATCCTTCACGGCCCTCTAAATCTTCAGGAATAGGTTGCATCTGTAAAAAGGTGACTGGATCATCACGCCTTGAAACTAGTTCACTGACATTGGAAGCTTCTTCAACATCAAGGACTTGGAAACCGTTGGAGTAACCAAGTAGGAGAATGTGCTTAGCAGAAGACGAACCAATCTCTAGTTTGTCAAAGTATGCCCATAACACCTGTTTCACACTGCGAGCATATACTTGCAGTCCCTCTTGCACGCTAACAAATAATTAAACCACAACAAAATCATAAAATCAAAACTCAAAAATGGATCTAAATCTGAAAAGAAAAGAGATGAAGGGAAATAGATCTAGGTCAAGATTTATATTTAGATCTAGACATAAAAAAGAAAGAGATGGTCGGACAAAGAGACGAGGGGTAGAGAAGAAGTTGAGGGGATAGGTCGGAAAGGGCAGAGGTTGCCGAAGTAAAAGGAGAGAGAGAGAGAGAGAGAGAGAGAGAGAGAGAGAGAGAGAGAGAGAGGTCGCCGGATACCTGGATGGGTGAGATCGTCGGAGGAGGCTGGAGGAAGGAGAGAGAGTGTCCATGAGATTATGTGTGTTTTTTTTGCAGATTAATGAGAAAGGAGAGGGGAGGGGAGGAGAAGGGTTTTGTTTGTGGAAAGGGGGAGAGTGTAAATTAATTTGTTGAATTTGGCCCTTTAAAATTATTATATTCCACCTTTTGCTATTTAAAATTATGTTATTTTACTTTGCATTGATTTTTCTATTTTACCCTTATATATTATGTCACATCCATATTATATGCACAATTAATCGAAAAAAATGGATGTCGTTAGCCCTATGTACTTTAAACGAGTATACAAAATAGATTAGGTACTGTGGTTGCAACGAAAACTAGTTTAGGTATGAAAATCAAAAAAGCCCTATAGTTTGGATACTATATTTGCATTTTTTTCCAAATTATAAATAGTATTTTGGACAATTATATCATAACCTACTTGATTTTAATACTCATTTTACATTGATTTTTTAGATTACTTGTAAAATCAAAAGGTGAATATTAAATTAGGACAAAGGGAGCACATTTTATAATAACATGTTGTGTCTACAAATGAGTGACTCATTAGTAAAAATCAAGTCTTATTTTAATTTTAGATTTTGTTAATTTACAAGTGCAAATTTGAAACAAATTAAGAGTTATAGTGCAATTTATTAAAATTTGTCATCTTTTGTATGAAGAAAAATGTATTAATTTATTTTAGCCCTTTTTATTTAATGGATATTTTTTTGCCCTCCTTTAAAAAATATTTTTAGCTCCACTACTATTATGTTATCGACCACATAATTGTTCCTAAATTGCAAATGAAATTTCAAACTATGTACATCAATAAGATAACGACAATTCACTTCATACATCAATATATTGACATGATGTGTTTGTCCAATTGACAAATAAGTAGTGAGCGTGAAATTTAATTGTAGCAATCTATCTATATATAATAAGAGGATTGTCAAAATCCCGCCTAAATCAGGGACATTTTAGTCATTTCACGCAGTGACAAAGTTGCAATTAACCAGGCGGAGAGACACGCGGCAAGCTTGCATTGGGCGCGTGCGGAACACGCGCCGACAAAGGCGCGTGTCCGCGTAACCTTTTTTTTTTTTTTTTTTAAAAAAATTTCAACACGTTGCACATTCTGATTGGATGATTTTTCCCCAACTTTTTATTTTTCATCCCTTTTTTTCGACATCAATTATTTTATAAAAAAAATTTTTTTTTTTTAAAAATTTTTACACCAAAATTCATAATTTTTTTTTTCTCTTTAATTAGAGACTAATTTCATTTAATTTGGACACAAAAAAACACTCTTTTTAAATTATAAATTTCTTAATTATCCTTTCTTAATTTTTCTTTTTCATTTTTCAATATCTTTTTTTTTTAAAATTAATTAAGTGTGAAATATATTTTTTTATTATAAATGATGATAATAATAATAATCATAATTTTACTAATATGAATATTAGTACTGCTTTATTCGCCTAAATAATTAATGTTTGTGATGTTAGTTCCCTCGTTTCAAAATTTGACATTAATTTTTTAAATATTAATGTTTATAATGTTCGTGTCTTTGTGTCAGAAAATAAATATTAATTTTTGAGACAAGTAAATTCATTGAGGCAAAGGAAGGATTTTTTTTTTTTTTTGGATATAGAAAGTAGTATTAATTATGGGAAGAACGTAATATTCATTTTTGAATTAAAGTCATTTTTCTTTCTTAAAAAGTAGAATTTTTTTATATGTCCAAGAAAAATTAACATTGCTTCCTTTGGCTCAATGAACATTTTAAAAAATAATACTACTTTATTCGCCTAAAAAATTAATGTCATATTTTGAGACGAATGCACTAACATTATAAACATTAATTGCAGAGGCGAATGAATTAGTATTAGTTTTTAAAATATTAATTGGGAGGAAGGGAATAATGCTCATTTTTTTGGATAAAAAATGTAGTATTATTTTTGGGTTATTCATTTTGAATCGAAAGTAATATTCATTTTTGAAATGTTGTAATGTTAGTTCCTTTGTTTCAAAATATGACATTAATTTTTTAAACAAATTAAGTAAAATATTCATTTGGACGAAAATAGTTTTTTTTTCTTTACCTGAAGTAGTATTATTTTGTAAAAATTAATGTTTATAATGTTAGTGTCTTCGTCTCAGAAAATAAATATTAATTTTTTGGACAAGTAAATTTCTTGAGGCAAAGGAAGCAAATTTTTTTTTTTTTGGATATAGAAAGTAGTATTAATTATGGGATGAAAGAAATATTCATTTTTGAATTGAAGGACAATTTTTTTCCTTAAAAGTACTTTAGAAATAATGAAAAACATATTATTATGAATTTTCATTGAGTATGTTTTTTTACAAAACATTTTATATTAAGTTCTTACCGCTCAGCTTTTTTTTTTTTTTTTTTTGAGAAACAATTCCTATTGATCTCTTTTAAAAAGTGATGGGTTATTAGTAAAGAACTTTAGATTAAAATGCTAAAAAAATGTGGAAGCCAGTTGATATAACATTTTTTAATTTAAAGAGTAGTTGAAGTATATTAGTAAAATTAAAAATCTTATTATTGGATACAAATATAATTATTATAACTATTTATGTTTTCATTTTTATTTTATCAACATTTGATGGATTATTAATCTTGGTTTCATTTATTTGTGCCTTTTTTATATATAATATTTATGAATAATTTTTTCTTCAACTTTTGTCATATTTTAAACGTTAAAAAATGGGTTCGGATATTAAAGAGATGAATGATTTTATTATAAAGTATAAAAAGTTGTCTACAAAGTAATTAGTGAATAGTTGTTCTGAGTATGACTTATAAGACCATTTAATTGTGAAATTTTCTAATTTTTTCATTCTAATTTTTTTAAATTTAAAATGGGACACCTTTTATTAAAAAAATAGGAAGTTTAAAATGGGACGAAGGGAGCATTTATTTATTTGATAGTGAAATAATTTATCCTAATGCTAAATTTAATTAGTTGCAAAATAAAAATTAAGTCTTAATAATGAAAACTAAAATAAATAAAACTAGAAGGAAAAATTATACATTTCGTCTCAAGTCAACTTTAAAAAATGTCATTATATAAAAAAATTATTTCCTTCATTTCAAAAAAGAATATTACTTTCAACTCAAAATAAATCACCAAATAATAATACTACTTTTTTTTGCCAAAAAATTGCATTATTATGTGCTTTCACTAGAATGGAAAATTATATTTTCCGTCTCACGTAACAAAAATTTGTGAAGTAGCGAAATCAAATTATTTTTTTTGGCCCAATTCTAGGAAAACTGTGTTAGTATGTGCTTTAACTTGATATTGCCCTATTTAAAGAATTTTGTAAGTAAAAAACGGGTTGATAAAATTTTTGAATCCCTCCTAAACCCTCATTGATCCGTTTCTAATGAAAAGAGTTTGGAAATGTTTTCTTTTAAATCGGGTGGGATTGGGGTGGATTTGGGATTAGCTCGAGCCGTCTCATTTATAATCTCTACATTTATAAGTAAATAAAGGGAAAAAATAACATTGTAAAATAGAAATATTAATAATTTTTTCTTCAATTTTTGTCCTATTTTAAAAGTTAAAAAAATTGTTTAGGATATTAAAGAGATTAATGGTTTTATTATAAAGTATAAAAAGTTGGCTACAAAGTAAGTAGTGAATAGTTGTTGAGAGTATGACTTATAAGAACATTGAATAAAAAAATATTAAAATTTTTTCATTGTACTTTTTTTAAATTTAAAATGGGATACCTTTTATTAAAAAAAAAAAAAAAAGAAGTTTAAAATGGGACGAAGGGAGCATTTATTTATTTGATAGTGCAATAATTTTTCCTAATGTTAAATGTAATTACTTGCGATATAAAGAAAACATGATTATATAACAATAACATTAAAGAAATATGTAAAAATCAAACGGGGATGTAGAAGTGGAATAAGGTTCACGAACAAAATAACTTCTAAAAAATCGAAATTAATGATACTTGAAAATTTCATTTCATGTAATTTGTTTGTTTGGAGATGTTGGGATTGGAGTCCTAAACTACAAGGAGAAAAAGGGGGCCTAAGTCGGAGGAGTTGCTGAATCAAGGAGGAAATTCGGGGATAACTTTCTGCCGTGGTGGGCGACCGCCCATAGGGGGGTGGGCGACCGCCCATGAGTACAGAAGTTTATGGTTCGTGGGATTTTTGGCTTGGGCGACCGCCCATGTTGTGGTGGGCGACCGCCCACGTGTCGGGTGAAAATTCTGCAGCTTGATTTTGTTTCCTATTTTGATTAGAACTCTTCTTAAATTAGATTTAGGGTTCCTTGTATTACTATATAAACATAGATCCGGCCTAGAACTCATTGTAGCAACATATTAGAGAGACTAATAACATATTGGCTTGGCAATTGCCCCCTGACGTAGTTCACGAGTTGGTGAATGAACCGGGTAAACAACTCTTGTGTTCTTGTGTGTGATTGTTTCTTTCTTGTACGTGTGGGTGTGTTGATTTCTTTGTTTTGATTGCAACGGGGGAGCACCAATTTCACAACAACCGGTATCGTAGCTTTGTTCTGAGGATTCAAAATCTTTTCATTAGTTGATTAATTTTGAATCGCGTTCTTAGGGGATTTTGGTGAAGCAGTCAAGATGAAGAACTTCAATCGAGAAATTCAACGGTGTGAATTTCACGTTTTGGAAGACAAGGATTGAAGACTACCTTTATTGTAAGGATCTTCATGGACCCTTGAAGGCGAAGCCCGAAGACATGTCACAAGGGGATTGGGAGACGTTGGATCGGAAGGCGTTAGGAGCAGTAAGGAGTGCCCTAACCGACGACGTTGCACGGAACGCTATGGAGGCCAAGACAACGGTGGAGTTGCTACAAACGCTGTCGGACATGTATGAGAAGCCGTCGAATATCAATAAGGTGCATTTGATAAAGAGGTTTGCGAATGCGAAGATGTCGAGGGGCAGACAATGGGCAAGTCATATCGGCAATTTCAAAGGTATGGTGGACCAATTGAAAAGTGTCGATATTACTTTCTCCGATGAAGTGCTAGCTTGTTTTCTTCTAAAATCATTGCCTGATAGTTGGGAGGTTACTGTCACAACGATAAGTACGTCGAAAACAGCATTGGTGTATACGGAGGTTAGAGATCTCGTCCTTCAAGAGGAGTTGCGAAGGAAAGAGAAAAGGGGAGAATCGTCCGTAGATGGGGCTGCACTTAGGGTGGAGAGAAAAAGGGGTGGACCTAAGGGGAAAAAGGTCAAGTGCTACAATTGTGGTGAATTGGGGCATATCAGTTATGACTGTCCGGGAAAAGGTGGTGGTGCTAACGTGGTGGATGATGGTGGTGATGTATTAATCCTAGGGGAGGAGCAGTCGGGTGAAGATTGGGTGTTGGATTCTGGAGCTTCTTGTCATGCTAGTGGGGATGCAGAATCAATGAGGCGTTACAAAACCGGAGATTTTGGGGTTCTCTATCTTGGTGATGGTCAACCATTGAAGATCAAAGGTAAAGGGGATGTAATGATGAAGACACCTAACGGGGCTGTTTTACAACTACACGACGTGATGCATGTTCCGGATTTGAGGAGAAGGGTGATTTCTGTGGGACAACTTGACAATGAAGGATACGGTGTTTCGTTCATTGGTGGGTCTTGGGAAGTCACAAAAGGGGCTAAGGTGTTGGCTCATGGGGTTAAGGGGAAGATGTTGTATTCTACCTACAATGTCGATGTTCGTTCCGGTGGGAGCAAGAGGCTTAAGAACCGGCCTGTTGGTGTAAAAAGGGGAGACATCAAGAAACGGTATGTTGGGGAGGACTCAAAGTTGATCAACGTGGTGTGGAAGTCCAAGGGCCCTAACAGAGAGCGGATTCAGACCAAAAGCAGTCGATGCAAGAAACAAGGTGTGTCCAAGTTTCAAGGGGAGGCATTGCGAGGAAGGTGGGTCTGGAGGGAGAAGGCGAAGTTAGACTTGCGGGGAGAAATCAAGGTAGAAGCTGATTTGGGGAGGCAAGAACGATCTAACACGGGGAGGTTGAAACGTCGCTTGGTTTCAACTCGCCTTAGTACTTGAGGAGAGGAGAGGTAGTGTCAAGCCAATATGGATGAGGGGGGAAATGTGTTCGAAGGTCTTTACTCCGTGGTGGGAGTTGATGGGTGATTTTATGTTTGTTAGTTTAGTCTCCGGTGGGAGATTGTTGGGATTGGAGTCCTAAACTACAAGGAGAAAAAGGGGGCCTAAGTCGGAGGAGTTGCTGAATCAAGGAGGAAATTCGGGGATAACTTTCTGCCGTGGTGGGCGACCGCCCATAGGGGGGTGGGCGACCGCCCATGAGTACAGAAGTTTATGGTTCGTGGGATTTTTGGCTTGGGCGACCGCCCATGTTGTGGTGGGCGACCGCCCACGTGTCGGGTGAAAATTCTGCAGCTTGATTTTGTTTCCTATTTTGATTAGAACTCTTCTTAAATTAGATTTAGGGTTCCTTGTATTACTATATAAACATAGATCCGGCCTAGAACTCATTGTAGCAACATATTAGAGAGACTAATAACATATTGGCTTGGCAATTGCCCCCGGACGTAGTTCACGAGTTGGTGAATGAACCGGGTAAACAACTCTTGTGTTCTTGTGTGTGATTGTTTCTTTCTTGTACGTGTGGGTGTGTTGATTTCTTTGTTTTGATTGCAACGGGGGAGCACCAATTTCACAACAGGAGAATCACTAGAGTCAAGAGTTCCGAATTGCAGTTGAAGAGAAAGATTTTGAGACTTATAACTACATTGATTACGCTTTCCCAATCGTTGGCGAAACTAAGTGATACTGTGGGCAAATTACGCACATATCACGTTCAATACACAATAAATATGTTTTACATAAAAATATGTGTTCAATTTCATAGCATTGAAAAATGGATGTCAAATGTGATTATTATTGAATGGAACGGGAATTTACGTATAAAACGCGTTTCGTAAAAACTAACTATGCCTTAAATATATATTTATTTAAGAGACCTTCAATCTGATATTTGTACTAATAATATCGTTTTCAAAAAAGTTTTTTCCAATGTACACAAACAATTCTTTTTCCTGTTATATTTGTATGAATTTTCATCAATATGTGTTAATAGCTGTCCGTGCATCGCACGGGAGTTACACTAGTATTAGAAAAAATGAAGAGCTAAAATCAAATATGATCGAATTCATTCAAATGTGAGATTAAATTGACAAAATTTACTAAAACTTCCTTAAGATAAGATGTTGGTCACGATGCATATTTTTAGCCAATTCGTGATCAATGGTAGATGCATATTTTTTGCCAATTCGTAATCGATGGCGAAAACATTGTTAGTCGCAAAAATTACTTGACCGCCATACACATCTAAACATGACATATCACAAAAACTACTTGTTGATCATAAACGGTCAGTTAATTAGTCTAATGTTAGGGCAACCATAACGGTACAAAGGGAGGGGTTTATGGGTGAGATTTATGCCAGGTATTTGTGCCACGTAGGATGGTGTTATGGGCATTTTCAGCATGGTGACATCCTCGGTTGTTCCTGCATGACAAGATGATATTCCACTGTAAGTATTGCATAATATTTATTGTATTTATTTAATATTATTTATTCATATTTTACAGTGAATCAAAGGAGTTAAATTCGGAATATGGCCAAGCACGTCAGACTCTTCTTCAAACGTTAAGGAGGACCAAGTCATTGGACGTTGAAGAGATAAGTGAACATGCCGAGATTTTAGAAACTTGTTATTATCTTTTTAAGTCTTTTGTTATTTATAGGGGACATGGAGATTAATACACACACACGATCACCCTACGCATACACTGCTTGTAATTCCTCCATTGTCTTCTAGCTTGTAATCTCGACATTCATAGTGAAACTTTTAAGGTTGGAGACTTAACTCTCGGGGTTTTTTCCGAAGAGCTTGTCATCTCTAAGGTTTTTCTCGTTAACAAAATCCTTGTGTCCATCTTTATTTTCATGCATCCGTTTGTTCCATTTGATCGAATTCCAAAGTCCCCTCCTTATTATTAAATTCATACACTTTCATAGTCAAGATTCTTCATTATTGTTTTTTCTACCAAAACAATTTGGCGCCCACCGAGGGGCCCTTGGTCTATTGATTATTTGGATCATTTCCTAAAAATTTCATCATGTCAACCAACCCTAATGTTTCCACCGCCGACAAGGGTGTCGCCGTCACTCCATCATCCGGAGAGAAGACAACCTCATTGCCGCCACCTCCTCAGTCGGGACCTCGAGTGACGCAACCATCACAAGCGTCACAAAAGGTAGGATCTTCCAATGTGGACGCTGACATCCGGAGTGTCTTGACCAAGTTGAATCAGAGGCTGGATCATCAAGATAGCAACTCAAAGCTGCTGGCCAATACCATGATCAAGATGCAGAGGGATCAACAGCTCATCGCTTCCCGGCTTGATAACATCTCACCATTGCGCGCGAGGAACATCAACTTCGAAACCACCGAAGGATCTCCGTTTCAGAATGAGTTCATTCCAATGGGTGGCCCATCTCAGACTCATCAGATGACACCTTCGACGACGTCGTCACCTTTATTTGGTGACACTATGTCAACGCCACCCTCGTCACGATTCACCTCTTTCATACTGTTCATTGACAGCACCACCGTCACCACTGCTGCTGATAATACTGGTTTGCTAAATAATCTTTTTAATAATAATACTTTCAATCATACTCCTCTAGCTGACCCTTTTGCAGGAAACCCATTAGCCAAGCAGATGCAGGATCTTAGAGAGCTGATAATGAACGTACCAGGCATAACTCCTCCGATCCAGCCGATGTCGCAGAATTGCTATAATCAATCTCAGTTTGTCCCAGCCATTGCAAATGTCAACATCCCGAAGCATTTCAGTGTTCCATCCATGAAGCTCTACGACGGCGGCACAGATCCAGAGGAGCATGTTGCCCATTATCAAGAGAAGATGGACATAGTGCATATCCCGTTGCAGTTCAGAGAGGCTTGTCTGTGCAGAGGATTTGGGTCGACCTTGGTTGGACCAGCTCTCAAGTGGTTGATTAGGCAGCCCCTAGTCTCAATTGGTTCCTTTGCCCAACTTATCAACATGTTCTATAATCAATTCTCGTGCAATCGACAATTTGAGAAGTTGACAAGTGATCTCTACAATGTGACCCAGCAGCCTACTGAGACCCTGAAAGAATATGTGCACCGGTTCAATAGAGAAGTTCTGGAAATTCTCAATCTTGACATTTCGATAGCCACAAAAGCATTCAAGATGGGGCTGAAGAAGGATTCCCAATTGAACAGTATAAATCGAGATACGAACACGGGCTTGCCCGAGTTGGGCCCAAATGGATTGGGCCATAAACATAATCCAATACACAAGTATCAATGCTCAATTAACAGGGCCGAGGTACCTTCCTCGTATGCCGAGGAGCATCTCCTCGGCCTTATCTTGACAACGGGCTCTTCATACTTGGCTCATCATGCTCCGAGACGTCACAATTGACAAGGAGAGAAAAGTTCTTACCTCAGCATATCCTCACATGACGAGGAGACAGAATTATTCATCCCGGCATATTCACATGTCGACCAATCATCAAATGACGAGGAAGCAGAATCATGCATCTCGGCTTACTTGCCAATGCCGAGATAAGGAATTCGCGCTCCTCGGCTTTTCGGCTAGCAGATCATACAATCCTATTCAAACAAGGATTCAATAGTTATGATCCAATCAAGATTGTAACCACCTACACCAATTCAAGTCAAACAATGACTCCTTAACAGATATAATTCTCTTAGGATTATATCTTATCTCTCTACAAGTTCAATTCTACATGGATTCTATCAATCCATCCCTATAAATACAAGTCATATGGCCTATTATTTGGTACGTTACTTTTCACAATACAGAAACTCTGTCAATTTAGTTTCTCATATACAAACCGTGAACTTACTCTCACGTCGGAGGGCCTTTAGCCGGAATCGCCCCGGCTTAGTTTACGCGTTTTCTCTTATTTTTAGGCCTTGCAATCTCAGGAGCATCCGAACGCTTGGATTTGGGCTGAATTGACGATTTTGGCATCATCAATTGGTTCCGATGCCGGGAAATCGATTCAAACACCCTTTGTTTGGCCTGAAAAAGTTCGCCTGAAGCCTGTTTTTTAGTCGAATTTGTCTTAATTAGAACGGAAAATTTTCTCCGATTCCGTTTAAGTTCTTGATTCGGCCGAAATCTGCAAATCTCTGTCGGAATTCGCCAAGTTCGTGTTCAAAACTTGCGTTTTGACCGGAAATCTGGGCGTTGTCGAATTGCAATTTGGAATTTTTTGTTTGCGTCAAATTCTGTTCTGAATTTGGCTGAAAATCGTGATTCTTGTGAAATTCGCCTAATTAGTAATTTGATTATCACAATTACTGATTTGCAATGGAAGACGGACAGTTTACAAGTGTTACTACCGAGGGACAGACTCAAGTGAACGGGGTCAACACTAATGCCGAGCTGCCTCCTCCTCCTCCACCTCAGCCAGACGGACCTCCTCCCCTCGCCATGACTCTCCGTTCCATGGGTCAGGCGAATGCCGAGGGAGAGAGAGCTAACCTTCCTCGTCCCACTTGCCCTCGTGGGAAGCAAGTAGGAAGGAAGACGACAAAGAATGCCGAGTCAGTCAAGCCGAGGGAACTCAACCCGTTGACCGACGCACTCTGCTACATAAACAAATGGAGACATTGCAAAGGATGTATGAGACACAAGCTGCTCTCTTGCAATTGGATCCTGACAATTCCATGGCTGAATTCATGCTCCCGTCGATGGGCAACCCTCGTGGAAGGGAACAGGGTGAGCGACGAGGTCCTCCCCTCGACCCTGCTGTACCACCTAGGCAGGCCCTCCGAGATTCCCCCCGTCCTCGGCATGACAATAGGAAGAAAGACCAAGTAGTTGACTTGAGAAGCCAATTGAGTTCTAAGGAACAAGAAGTGAATTCAAGGGATTTAAGGACGAGGCTCAGCTTGTCCAAAAGGCTCTCTCCTCCTCGTCTCGTCATGGCACCTCGTCGTCCAGGATCACCTCGACCTCGTCGACCCCGTCATGACTCTCCTCGTCCTCGGAGAGACTCTCCCCGACCTCGTCCTCGTGAATTTGCACGACCAAGAACACCTGAGCCATACAGAATGGTACTTGGTGTCCAAGAGTTGGAACCAAGGCGTGATAAGGCACCATCAAAATGACGTGATAGCCACCGGAATGACGTGGAGCACAGTAGGGTGAATGGTCACCCCAAGGATAAATCAACTCGTAGCTCCCAACGAAGCACCCGCTCTAGCAATGATAAAGGAGTGGAAACCAGACAATGGGAACTATTGAAACAGAGGCTGGATGACATGGAAATGGGAAAGAAAATTGATGACGATGACTTTGACTGGTCAACTTGTCCATTCTCCCTAAGGATAACTGCTGCACCACCGAATCCTCACTTTAAGGTCCTGAACTTTGAAAAGTACAACGGAACCACTGACGCGAAGGACCATGTGGAAAGTTTTGAGCAAACCATGAACCTCCTCACTATAGCTGATGACATGCTCTGTAAAGCTTTCACGAGCACCTTCTCCGGAACAGCCTTGACCTGGTTCCGTGAGCTGAAAAAAGGTTGCATCGATAGCTGGAGAGGCATGAGGAGAATATTTTTGAATCACTTTGCCACAGCTGGAAGGAGAAAGATGAGATTGACCGACCTTGCTAATATCGAGCAAGGAAAGGGGGAAACCACCCTCAGTTATTATAACCGATTTCGCAAAATGGCAGACCAAGTAGAGGAGAGCCTCACTGAAAGGGAGGTCATTGTCTGTTTTAACTCTGGATTGAAATCCGGTCCCCTTATTTATGAACTCTCCGCCCGGGAACCTAAGTCTAAGTCTGAATTGTACCAAGTGGCTTACGCCATTGCCATGGCTGAAGATAAAAGCAAGAAAAGGGGATCCGATAAGGCGGAACCAGAAGCGGTCGGCGCTCGCCACGAGGACAAGGGCAATGGTAAGGGTTCCAAGGGGAAGAATAGAACAAGAAGTACCGAGAAGCCTGAAGTGTTCACCCCTCTTACCAAACCCATCTCTGAGATCATGCAACTTGTAAATCTTCCACCTCCTCGTCCGCTGAGCGATAAACCAAAGTTTCCTCGTGACACCTCTAAATACTGTGATTTCCACAAGGACAATGGGCACACCACTGATGGCTGTTGGGCCCTCAAGAAAATGATCCAACGGTGGGTTGACGAGGGGAAGCTAGATTGCTATGTCATGAAGAAAGATAACAAGCGAAAGCGGAAGGAAGAAGAAAGCGAAGACGATGATAAAAGCGAGGACGGAGAACGTAGGCCTCCTAGAGCCAAGTTACATGTGATCCGTGAAGAAGTGACTTCTACCAGAAAGCTGAGGGACCAGATCCATGAACTAAGCAAAGTATACCACGTGCCTGCATGGATTCATAAGGCGGAAGAGGTCATCAGTTTTTCTCCCAACGAATTGGCAGGGAGCCGTGCTGCCCGGGAACAACCCTTGGTGATAAAGGGTCGGATCGATAATGTGGAATCGGAAAGATTACTTGTGGACACGGGGGCCTCCCGTGACATTCTATACTATTCCGCTTTCCAACAGATGGGCTTGAAAGATACCATGTTGGAACCATATCATGGAAGGTTGGAAGGATTCACCAACCATAAGGTTGGAGCTAAGGGAACAGTGGAGCTAGAACTTGAAATTGGCGAACATCCCTTCAGATCCAAGGCTACAGTCAGTTTCGTAGTCATTGATTTGACGAGCTATTATCATGCTATCATAGGCATTCCAAGTCAAGCTAAACTTGGGCTGGTTGCCTCCCTTCCTTACCAACGAGTTAAATTCCCCACTCGTGCTGGAATCGGATGTGTGAGGGCGACCCCAAAGACTTCTTGGAACATGTCGTCAGAAACAGGAAGAAATCTAAGACCGTGGAGATAGATACCCCCGAAAAAAACATCAAGGTCTCTAAATCTCAAAAAACTATCGAAACTAGCTCTAGGCTGAGCTACATCCGTGAGGTCCTAGAAGAAGAGCCTATGGTCCTAGAAATTGCAGATGACCAAGGCATAGTTCCACCCGTCTCTGAGTAAGATCCCATTCTCATCAACGGCCAGAACTCGGGGGCCAACCATGACTTGAGGAAGGTCGATCCGCTCGACGTCGATGAACTAATGGAGGAAGAGGGCCTCAACTTAAACAACAATGAAGGTAGGAGAATTAGAGAAATTATCATCGAATCCCTGGAATTTCGGGATGGTCCTGAAATGGAGCCTGTAGACAAACTGGAAGAGGTGGTCATTAACCCTGACTATCCTGAACAAAAAATCAAACTCGAGGGCCAGTTATCTCCAGAAGAGAAGGAAAGAGTCGTCTCCCTCTTAAAAAATAGTCTCGACGTCTTTGCTTGGAGAGTCGAAGACATGAGGGGGATCAATGAAGAAGTAGCACTCGATCGCTTGGAAGTTGACCCGTTGGCGAAAACTATCTCCCAGACAAGGAGAAACTTTGCAAGGGACAAGGAGGAAGCTATTAAGGAAGAGGTGCAAAAGTTACTGAGCGCCGGAATAATTCGTGAAGTCAAGTACCCCGTTTGGTTGGCCAATGTAGTAATGGTGAAAAAGCAAAATGGGAAATGGCGTATGTGTATAGACTTCACTGATCTGAACAAAGCCTGCCCCAAGGACAGCTATCCTCTCCCCAGAATTGACAAGTTGGTCGACTCCATTGCTGGACACCAGACACTCAGCTTCCTAGATGCCTATTCAGGCTATCATCAGATAAAAATGGCGGAAGAGGACATCGAGAAGACGGCCTTCCAAACACCTGGGGGAAATTATTGTTATGTTATGATGCCTTTTGGGCTCAAGAATGCGGGTGCCACGTACCAACGAATGGTGAATAAAGTATTTGGCGCGCAAATAGGCCGAAACATGGAGGCCTACATTGATGACATGGTCATAAAGACTAAGGATGGCAGTCACGCTCCCGACCTGGAAGAGACAATAAATAACCTCCGAGCTAATAACATGAGGCTGAATCGAAGCAAGTGTGTATTTGGAGTAACGGCGGGAAAGTTCCTAGGCTTCATGGTATCTCAAAGGGGAATAGAGGCCAACCCTGAAAAAATTAAGGCGCTCATTGACATGAAGGATCCCACCAACATCAAGGAGGTTCAGAGACTAAATGGAAGAATAGCGGCACTTGGAAGATTCATCGCCAAATCCGCCGAAATGTCACTGCCCTTCTTCAAGGTATTGAAGGGTACCAAGAGCTTCTCCTGGACTCCCGAATGCTCCGAGGCATTCCTCCGGTTGAAGGAGTACTTGGGTTCCCCTCCCTTGCTCAGCGGCAAGCCGGACGGTGAGATCTTTGTACGTCTTTTTAGCTGCCACCGATCATGCAGTCGCAGCTGTCCTAGTAAGAAACGATGAAGGAACTCAAAAACCTGTGTACTACGTGTCAAAGGCATTATCCAATGTTGAAAGCAGATACTTCAACGTGGAGAAAATAGCGTACGCGTTAGTTATTGCGTCAAGAAAACTACGTGCCTATTTTTCTGCACATCCCATCACCGTGTACACGAACGAACCATTGAAGAAGATCCTGCATAAGTTGGACGGCTCCGAACGTCTCCTAAACTAGTCTATCGCTCTTACTGAGTTCGATATCACGTACCAACCAAGGAAGACCCTCCTGGCACAGCCTTTGGTTGACTTCATGGTTGAGACTGCCTTCATGGGTGAGCACCTCCCCACCTCCCATAAGCAAAATGTACCGAAGGAAGAAAAGTCTCCCATCGAACTCCTATCCAACTGTTGGATCTTGTATACGGACGGATCAGCTACAAAGGAAAGAAGCGGAGCTGGAGTTGTACTAGCAAGCCCGAAAGGAGAATACACCATGCAAGACATCATCCGTTTCAAGTTTCCTGCCTCCAACAATCAAGCTGAATACGAAGCTCTAATATTTGGCATTGAGTTGGCCTACTTCTACGGAGCAACTAAGGTGGTAGCTTTCTGTGACTCCCAACTTGTTGTCAAACAAGTAAAGGGAGAGTATAACACCCAAGACCCCACCCTTGCCATATATAGAGACCTTGTCCTAGACATGACGAAGAAGATGGAATTCTTTGAACTCACGCAAATAGGCAGGGAGGACAACCAAATCGTAGACGTTCTATCTAAACTAGCAACCATGGATGTATCTAAGTCTAAGACCAATCCATACATAGTTTATGCTGAGGAACCTGCGTATGAAAGACTACAAGTCATGCTCCTGGATGGAGAGGAGAGATGCTGGATCGATGACTACATTGACTACATCGAGAAGAGCCAACTCCCAGAAGATGAGGCGCAAGCTAAACTTATCAAGAAGAGGTCCCCAAGGTTCGTTGTGATGAGCGGAGTCCTCTATCGAAGATCTTTCACGAAGCCCCTGCTGAGGTGTGTCTACCCCAAGGAAATTGAGAACCTCTTGGCAGAAGTACATGAAGGCGTTTGCGGCGGACACCCGGGGGCCAGAACCTTAGCCGACAAGATCATCTCGCTAGGTTACTACTGGCCAAACCTGAGGGAGGACGCGCACGCCTATGTTAGAAAATGTGACAAGTGCCAAAGATTCTCCGACATTCCTAGACTACCGACAGTTGAGCAAACACTTGTAATACCTACGTGGCCATTTGATATGTGGGGGATCGATATCATCGGACCCTTCCCTCCCGCTCGTGGTAATTGCAAGTACGTCATCGTAGCAGTTGATTATTTCTCCAAGTGGATAGAAGCAAAGGCACTGGCCAAGATAACGGAAGAAAACGCAATCAACTTCGTCCACGACTACATCTGGTGTCGATTTGGCCTCCCTCATACAATTGTCTCTGATCACGGACTCCAGTTCTCTACGGCATTTACAACAGAATTGGGAAGAGTTAAAGTCTGCCATGCAAAATCATCAGTTAGCAGACCCCAAGGCAACATACAAGCGGAGGCTGCCAATAAATTGGACCTAACAACCCTTACAAAGAATCTTGAAGGACGCGAGGATAGATGGTTGGACGAACTTCCCCTAGCCTTATGGGCTGTTCTTGTTGTGAATTTGGTGGTACCCCGTTGCAATCTAGACAAAGAATAAAATACCCACAAGCACAATAATGGAAGAAACACACACACAAGAACACAAGAAATTGTTTACCCGGTTCATTCAACACATGAACTACGTCTGGGGCAATTGCCAAGCCAATATTGTATTAGACACCTTCTAATATGTTGCTTCTACAACTACCATGTGTTCTAGGTCGTATCTATGCTTATATAGCAATACAAGGAAACCCTAAATCAAATTAAGAAGAGTTTGTATCAAAATAGGAAACAAATCAGCTGCAGAAAATTCCTCCCCGACACATGGGCGGTCGCCCAACACGCCATGGGCGGTCGCCCAAGATAGAAAATTTCCCGAGCCATCCTTCTGTACATGTGGGCGGTCGCCCACCACCACCTGGGCGGTCGCCCAGCAAGACAGAAGCTCCTCCACGTTTTTTCCTTCTTGATCTCACCAACTCCTCCGACTTAGACTCCTTTTCCTCATAGTTTAGGACTCCAATCCCAACAATCTCCCACCGAAGACTAAACTAACAAGCATAGAAACACCCATCAACTCCCACCACGGAGTAATGACCTTCAAACATATTTCCCCCATATTGGCTTGACACTACCGAACCTCCTGCTCAAGTACTAAGGCGAGTTGAAACCAAGCGACGTTTCAACCTCTCCGTGTTAGATAGTTCTTGCCTCCCCAAATCAGCTTCTACCTTGATTTCTCCCCGCAAGTCTAACTTCGCCTTCTCCCTCCAGACCCACCTTCCTTGCAATGCTTCCCCTTGAAACTTGGACGTACCTTATTTCTTGTATCGTCTTCTTTTGGTCTGAATACGCTCTTTGTTAGGGCACTTGGACTTCCACACCGCGTTGATCAACTTTGTGTCCTTCCCCCCCTAACATACCGTTTCTTGATGTCTCTCCTTTCTACACCAATAGGCTGGTACTTTAGCCTCTTGCTCCCACCGAAATGAATATCGACATTGTAGGTAGAGTACAACATCTTCCCCTTAACCCCATGAGCTATCACCTTAGCCCCTTTTGTGACTTCCCAAGACCCACCAATGAAGGTCACACCATACCCCCTTCACTGTCAAGTTGTCCCACATAAATCACTCTTCTCCTCAAATCCGGAACATGCATCACATTGTGTAGTTGTAAAACAGCCCCGTTAGGTGTCTTCATCATTACATCCCCCTTACCTTTGATCTTCAGTGGTTGACCATCACCAAGATAGATAACCCGAAAATCTCCAGTTTTATACCGCTCCATTGATTCTGCATCCCCACTAGCATGATAAGAAGCTCCAGAATCCAACACCCAATCTTCACCCGACTGCTCCTCTCCTTGGATTAATACATCTCCACCATCATCCACCACGTGTGCACTACCATCTTTGCCCGGACAGTCATAACTGATATGACCTAATTCGCCACAATTGCAGCACTTGACCTTTTTCCCCTTTTTCGGTCCTCCCCTTCCCCTATTTCTCTCCACCCTAAGTGCAGCCCCATCTACAGAAGATTCTCCCCTTTTCTCTTTCCTTCTCAACTCCTCTTGAAGGATGAGATCTCTAACCTCCGTATACACCAATGCTGTTTTCGACGTACTAATCGTTGTGATAGTTACCTCCCAACTATCAGGCAAAGATTTTAGTAGAAAACAAGCTAGCACTTCATCGGAGAAAGTAATATCAACACTTTTCAATTGGTCCACCATACCTTTGAAACTGCAGATATGACTTGCTGCTGTCTGCCCCTCTGACATCTTCGCATTCTCAAACCTCTTTATCAAATGCACCTTATTGATATTAGACGGCTTCTCATACATGTCTGACAGCGTTTGTAGCAACTCCACCATTGTCTTGGCCTCCAGAGCGTTCCGTGCAACGTCGTCGGTTAGAGCGCACCTCACCGCTCCTAATGCCTTCCGATCTAACGTCTCCCAATCCCCTTGTGACATGTCTTCGGGTTTCTCCTTCAAGGGTTTATGAAGGTCCTTACAATAAAGGTAATCTTCAACCCTTGTCCTCCAGAACATGAAATTCACACCGTTGAATTTCTCGATTGAGTTCTTCATCTGATGCTTCACCAAGTCCCCAAGAACGTGATTCAAAATTAATCAACTAATGAAAAACTTTGAATCCTCCGAACCAATGTTCTGATACCAGTTGTTGTGAATTTGGTGGTACCCCGTTGCAATCTAGACAAAGAACAAAATACCCACAAGCACAATAATGGAAGAAACACACACACAAGAACACAAGAAATAGTTTACCCGGTTCATTCAACACATGAACTACGTCCGGGGGCAATTGCCAAGCCAATATTGTATTAGACACCTTCTAATATGTTGCTTCTACAACTACCATGTGTTCTAGGTCGTATCTATGCTTATATAGCAATACAAGGAAACCCTAAATCAAATTAAGAAGAGTTTGTATCAAAATAGGAAACAAATCAGCTGCAAAAAATTCCTCCCCGACACATGGGCGATCGCCCAACACGCCATGGGCGGTCGCCCAAGATAGAAAATTTCCCGAGCCATCCTTCTGTACATGTGGGCGGTCGCCCACCACCACCTGGGCGGTCGCCCAGCAAGACAGAAGCTCCTCCACATTTTTTCCTTCTTGATCTCACCAACTCCTCCGACTTAGACTCCTTTTCCTCATAGTTTAGGACTCCAATCCCAACAGTTCGCACAACCACCCGGGGGCCAACCGGGGAAACCCCATTTGCACTAACCTTCGGTTCTGAGGCTATGGCACCAGCCGAAATGGCCATCCCTACTGTGAGAAACTCCCACTACAATGAGCAAGTCAACAAGGTTAATAGGCTCCTAGATCTAGACCTGGTAGATGAGAAACGACTAGCTGCACAGATGATGATGGTGAACTACAAGCAAAGAACCAAGGCATATCATGACAAGAGGGTCATCAGAAGAGTATTCCAAGTAGGTGATTGGGTACTTAGAAAAATCGAAGCAACTAGTCGAAAGGCAGAACAAAACAAGCTCTCCCCGAACTGGGAAGGTCCCTATATCATCACCCAAGTCATTCGAGAAGGGACCTACAGATTGAAGACTAAGGAGGGGAAGGATCTCAAGCATCCATGGCATTCCGACAATCTCCGAAAATACTATCACTAGTCTAGTTTATTTGGCAATAGATTAGTTTCTTGTTTTCTGTCTTTTACTTTTTAGTTGATAGGATTGCAGTTCGATGTAATCACGTTTCAGTTTTACGAAAGCAGTTTCTTCCAACATGCAAACCAACTATCAACTCCTGACATAAACACCAGAAGACGAGGGTCTTATCCCCGACTCTTCAAAACATACGCCTTACGTCTTGACAAGGGTCCGCCTTGACTCAACGATATAGGCTCCTAACAGCCAAGAACGAGGGTCCTCCTCGGCCTAATGGCTTACCTTACATCCTGACAAGGGTCCGCCTTGATTCCAGGATTACAAGTATCACAGTCAAGACCGATGACTTGTCCTCGGCCTAATGGCTTGCCTCACATCATGACAGGGAAACACCTTGTCGTTATGACTAAAAGGCATCACGTCTGAAACCTGTGCACGAGTCATCTTCCTCGGCATAAGGAGACGAAAAAGAAGAAATCACCTAACAGTCAAAGCCGAGGAGACCTTCCTCGGCCTATATGACTTAAGTACCATCAAAGCCGAAGGGACTTACCTCGGCCTAGAAACTTGGTAGCTAGGGACGAGGGACTCTCCTCGACTTTCCCCTTACAAGTTTTGTGCCTATGCATAGCATACAATCAAACACTCAAAACAATTCATTGAAACAATATGAATTAAAGCAAAATGACCTTTTCATTAATATTCAAAAGAAAAGTACAAGTCCTAACAGCTATTACAAAAGAAAAAAGGAAAAATCCTGAATCTACTGGCCATCATCAAATGGCTTTTCAAGCCACTCCTCCGTGATAGTTCCAGGGGGAGGAAGGACAGTCTGGTCGGTCTTCCCGGCCTCTCCTCCCCCGACCTCGGCCTCCATGTCCACAGTCTCTCCCTCGTCCTGAATCGCCTCCACCAAGGCTTTGATGTTGCCGGGGGTCGACAGATGGTGGCTCCCACGCTGCCCGGCCTGCTTGGACATCTTCCCCAGCCATGATTTCCATGTTATACTCAAAAAATGGAACCAGGTGGTGAAGAGCCCTAGCTTCCTCGTCATACTAATTCTGGCTAATCAGCAGAGCAATCTTGTTGATATCCAAGCCAGTGGTGGGGTCAGCCAGGAGACGGCGAGCGAGATGGAGATAGCCGTCCTCGAACATGGTGGCGGTCTTCTCATCCACCGCGTCCTGGAAGGCTTGGCTCTCCTTAAAACGGGTCACAACCGCCTCTTCCCTGGTAACCACGGTAGCCTCGTAACCCCGACATTTGGCTTCAGCTTTCTCGGCCCTCGTTTGGACCTCGGCCTAGGTCTTCCTTGCCTCGGTTAGCTCGACTTCCGTCTGCCGGAGATGTTCCTTGGACTTCATACGCAGCTCCTCGGCCTTAGCCTTCTCGTCACTGGCCCTCAGCACCTCGTCCTCTACCTTGGCCTTGGCCGCCCCCAGCTTGGCCTCCTTGGTTTTCAACAGCTCTACCAGGGAAACCTTCTCGGCCTCACTTTTTTTCAGAGCAGCCTTGGTGTCTTGCACTTGCTTGTCCTGGGCCTTGGCCAAGACATTCTCATACGCCGTGATGCTGGCAGCCTACAAGATAAATTTGCATTAAAGTCCTTACCAAGCACAAAATGAAATCAACAAGTTTGAACGTACGAGATAACTACCTCAGCCAGCATGAGTCCCTTACGGCAGAGCAAGTTCTCCCTACTCAACCTCTCCTTCACTAGGGCATCATAGGCATCCTCGTCCATAGCCCTTAGGACGGGAGCTCGGCCCAACCTCATCAGGGGACCCTTCCTGTCTTGTAAAGGAAGACCCTTCAGACGGGGGACGTTTGCCGCCAGGAGCCGAGCAAGCTCCTCGGCCTCTTCTTGGGTCTTAATAGTTTGGATGGTTAGGGGAGGAGGAGCCTCAGGATTGGAAGACACAACATTTCCCCGCTTAGCTACAGGCTCCTCGGTGCTAGCAGCTTGGGGCCTCTTAGAGCCGGAGCGTCTTTGGACGAGGTCGGTCTCCTCGGTCCGCTGAGCCTCCTCGGCATCAATATGGAGGCTATGCCCCTCTCCAGTTGATTGGTTAGCCCGTTCCTCGGACGCCGCCTCCTAGGCATTAACCTCCTCATGCAGTCTAAGGGGAAGGGGATGGTCACCCTGAGCACTCAGCAAGAGGTTGCGGGCGTTGGTGTCCTCCTTCCTCTCTGTCAAGCCTGACTTCTTGGCCTGATGTCTTTTCTGCTTCACCAGCTCCATAGGACTCAACCTCTTCATGGCTAATTCGGCCTCTTGCTCGGGGGTCAAATATGCGAAGACAAGGGAGTGATCGTTAAGTACGAGCAGAAGGAAAGCCAAAAAAAATGCAAAGCATACAAGTATCAAAGGGTAAAACATTTACATCCTGCCTCATCTTCTTCCTCAAGGCACTGGTCAAGTGGAGGGACCTTACACCTCGGGCAATCCTCATGGAAGACGAGGCCGAGATGCATCCTCCAGTCATTGAAGCGTCTCCCCCTCTTCACAGTGACAAGGGGAACAACCCCGTCCCTCGGCCCTGGCATCAGTCCGGCCTGGACATAGTAATGATCTGAAGCTTCTATTGCCGACCAGTCAAGGAGCCCCACCTCGGCAAACTCCTCAAGGCGCTTGATCAAGTCCTTGGTCCATTCATACTATTGAACGGGACCTGATGAAGTTGGAGCATGGCAAGGGGATTGAAACTCCCAGCCTTGGCGGCTCTCAACCCTAATCGCATGATTATCCCAACCTGCAGCCTTGCTAGACATTGGGAGAAGAAGTTTCGATTTCTTGGGGGCACTCCGGATGATGAGGAGCCAACTGTCCTTGACGTAGCTGACTTGATAAAAATAGCGGAATGCTCCCATGGTCAGCTCGTAACCTAAGCTACGGCAAAGTACTATAAAGCTAACGAGGACCCGGGAACCATTGGCTCCCAGCATGGCCGGCACAGCCCTCACATCGTCCAAAAATTCGTTAATGAAGGGGTCCAAGGGAAGACGGAGACCCTGTTGGAACTGCTTAAAGTAGAAATGGACGTGGTTGTCATTATAGTAGAATCTCCTCTCTTCCTTGTTTGTCTTAAAATCGGGTTTGCCAATATAAGTTAACTTATACTCAGCTTTATCCACCCCATACGTGGAGTACAACTTCAGCAGCATAGGGTCCCCGGCCTTGCGATGCCTCTCTCGTCGTTTCTCTCCACCTCGGCCTCCTCTTCCTCGGCCTTTACTGCCCTCAACTTGGGCACCTTCCATGAAGGCATCAACTATCTGGGTTGACGAGGTGGCCTCTCCCCCTCTTCCCGTTATATCTGCAAAAAGATGAGGAGCATAAATTAGTTACCTCGTCCATAACTGACCTTAAGACGGGGAAGAGGGATATCCCCCCTCGTCATTATAGATAGGCCGAGGAGGGAGCCTTACCACTAAGACGCTCACGAACTATATGATCTGAAGATGGGTAGAACAGTTCGATGTGCTCCATCATCTCTGCCCTATCCTCAAATACAATAATATTGGGGGAATCGGACACAATCCTATCTATCCTTGTGGAATATGGGTATTGAAGGAACATCCGAGTACGACCATAACTTCTCAACCTATTTCCTATATCATCCAGGGTCAGCATCAACCAGGGTCCTCTCTCTCTCCGGTAAACCCTCAGATTGCCGGTGTGATACCCATAATGGAATCGGGGGGAATGGTCCCAAGAAAGAGCCATTTCTAGGGGGAATCAAAGATCAATGGGGGAGTTTATTCAATATTCAAAGGAATGCAGACAAAACAACCGAAAAATCCAAGGAATTCATGCAAGATTCAAAGAAACCCAAACAAACATGCAAGAAAAATCAAAAATTCAAGAGAAGCTTTAAGAGCTCAACAATGGCGGTTTCCAAGATTAAAACTTTCCAAAAAACCCTAGAAATTGCGGATTAAAAGGTAAATCGGTAAAGGAAAGGGTTGTACCTATTTTTAGTGTCGAGAACGGTTAGAATCGAGAAGTGAACACAACTTCGCCGGAAAAATCAAGCTAGCCGGAAACTGGGTATGATGAAGCTCCGAGATTCGCCGGTGAATTTCTTGCCTTTGCTCTCAAATAACTTGGGTGTGTAAAGGTTTAACTGAAAGGGGTTTTAGCTTTTTATACTCGCCAAATCCGGGTCAAACCCATGGGTAAAGTAAATAGCGGGTATGGCACCACCAACATTAAATGTTGATGACAACTTCCGAGGCGTGACAAGACTGGGGGGCCCCATGTAATCATCAGAATATTAACCGTCAGATATATGAAGTGACGCCAAGGACACGTGTCAAGCCTGTTCGTATTCCATAAGCTGAGGACGAGATGACTTTCTCCTCGTCCTAGGCCGAGCTAGAAAGTCGGGGGCCACTGAACAGTATAAACCGAGATACAAACACGGGCTTGCCCGAGTTGGGCCCAAATGGATTGGGCCATAAACATAATCCAATACACAAGTATCAATGCTCAATTAATAGGGCCGAGGTACCTTCCTCGTATGACGAGGAGCATCTCCTCGGCCTTATCTTGACAACGGGCTCTTCATACTTGGCTCATCATGCTCCGAGACATCACAATTGACGAGGAAAGAAAAGTTCTTACCTCGGCATATCCTCACATGACGAGGAGACAGAATTATTCATCCCGGCATATTCACATGTCGACCAATCATCAAATGACGAGGAAGCAAAATCATGCATCTCGGCTTACTTGCCAATGCCGAGATAAGGAATTCGCGCTCCTCGGCTTTTCGGCTAGCAGATCATACAATCCTATTCAAACAAGGATTCAACAGTTATGATCCAATCAAGATTGTAACCACCTACACCAATTCAAGTCAAACAATGACTCCTTAACAGATATAATTCTATTAGGATTATATCTTATCTCTCTACAAGTTCAATTCTACATGGATTCTATCAATCCATCCCTATAAATACTAGTCATATGGCCTATTATTTGGTACGTTACTTTTCACAATACAGAAACTCTGTCAATTTAGTTTCTCATATACAAACCGTGAACTTACTCTCACGCCGGAGGGCCTTTAGCCGGAATCGCCCCGGCTTAGTTTACGTGTTTTCTCTTATTTTTAGGCCTTGCAATCTCAGGATCATCCGAACGCTTGGATTTGGGCTGAATTGACGATTTTGGCATCATCACCAATATTATCAAGATTTGGTGATGAATCCTTGTAATCGGTTAGAGGAAGTCAGAAGCAGGGCCCTAAGGTTCATAAGGTTGGAGGAAGATGAGTTGCGGAGGTCAAAGTCTTCAAGCAAGGTGTCGACATATGACAACCCAGACAGGAAGACATAATTATCTCACCGCAGGAATAACCGATCCAATCCTTATCCCAGAATCGACAACAACAAAATCAATTCAATTGAGGGTGAGGATGAAGATAGTGACAATGTGCCTAATATCTCTGATTATTGCTTTTCTGTTGATATTTCAGGTGTACTTTGTGCAATGGGCAACCTGGGAGACAAAGCGAGATGGCCGAAGAAGACAGAAAAGTCTACGGGATGGCGTGATAAATCAAAGTGGTGTGCCTACCACGAAGATTTTGGGCATATCACAGAGGATTGTATTGCACTAAGAAAAGAAATCAGTTATCTGCTCTCAAAGGGACATCTCAAGAAGTTGCTTGGTTCCAGGAAGAAGAAGACCGAGAATGCGGAGGCTCCATCTGAAGTCGAGCGTCCATTTTCTCCACCAGCATCAACAAAATTCATCAATTTCATTAGCGGTGGATCAAAAATTTGTGGCACCTCCTACTCTGTTGCCAAGCGACATGCCAAGGAGTCTAAGGATAAGAAACCAGAAAGACCAGTTAGGATGTCGACATCCTGCCAGGAACCAATTACCTTTGATGAGAGCGACAGAGACAACTTACTGGAACCCCACCATGATGGCCTAGTCATTTCCTTACAGATTGCCAATTGCACCATTAGGCGCATCTTGGTAGATGGGGGCAGCTCTGTCAATCTCATTATGTTGAGCACCCTAAAAGAGATGAATATCCCATAATCAGATATCGTCAAGAAATCATCAGTGTTGGTAGGCTTCAGTGGTGAAGTCAAAGAAAAAGTGGGGGAAATAAAGCTTCCTATCTACTCAAAAGGACTCAATACAATGGAGCGGTTCTGTGTGATTGATTGTGCGACCTCTTACAATGTGATTCTTGGATGGCCGTGGATTAATGGAATGAAAGCTGTACCTTCCACTTACCATCAGTGCGTGAAGTTTCCTACACCTTGTGGAGTTGCTAAGATATATAGTGATCAGCAAGTGGCTAAGGAGTGCTATAAGACATCAATGAAGGCGTCGACATCTCCAAAGCAAGCATAGCAATTGCAGAAGAAAGCACGTGAGGTCCTGGAAGCAAGGGAGAACGAAGTGAAAGAAGTATTGCTAGACCCTTCGAATCCAGACATCAAAGTGCTTATTGGCAGTGATATTCCATCAGATTTAGAAGAGAAACTTATGGACCTCTTAAGAAGCAGGACGAAGAGCTTCGCATGGAAGCATGATGACATGACTGGCATCAGCAAAAATATCATTACCCACAAGCTCAATGTTGATCCCAGCTTCAAGCCAGTACATCAGAAGCGCAGGAAGTTTGCAGAAACAAGAAACCAAATAATTAAGGAAGAAGTGGAGCACTTACTTAAAGCCAACATGATACGAGAGGTAGAATATCCAAGATGGTTAGCAAACGTGGTTGTGGTCGAAAAGAAGAATGGAAAATGGCGAGTTTGTGTTGATTTCACCGACTTGAACAAGGCCTTCCCCAAGGATCCTTTCCCATTGCCTCACATCGACTCGTTGGTAGATGCTACTTCGTCGTAGTCGATTCCTTCTTCTTGCCTATATCCTTGTGCAACCAACCCTGCTTTGTTTCTGGTGATGCTTACATTCTCATCCGTCTTGTTCCTAAACACCCACTTTTTTCCAATCACTCCTTGATCATGAGGTCTAGGCAATAATGTCCAAACCTTGCATCCTTAAAATTGGTTGAGTTCTTCTTGCATAGAAATGACCCAACTGGAATCTTGGAGTGTTTCATCAACTTTCTTTGGTTCAATTTGAGATATCAAAGAAGTATGCTCGTCATAGTTCGATCTCCTTGTTTGAACACCGGAAAACAAATCTAAATGTACTAAATGTTGCTTCAAGCGGTATCGCGTCGCTATTGTTGCCCGGTGGGAGGACAATCTAAAATTACCCGCGTTCGCTCGGGGTCGCGAAAGCATCGAGCGGTTTGAATTTCACGGAAAGAAGAGAGTCGCCACGCCATTTTGATTATGAGCCAAAACTTTGAAAAAGACTGTTGAACAGAGAATGTTTTTATTATGAGCCAAAACTTAAAAAAGACTTTTGAACAGAGATTGTTAGGTTCGGAGGTCACGTTACGCCTCAGGAAGAGATAAATTGGGCTCACCCGAAATGCCTCGTATTGACGAGTCTTTCTACCTTTCTCGAAAACTGTGCGTGTGTGTATGTGTGTGTGTGTTTGTGTTTTACTTGAAAATGAGTTTGAATGGCTGTTTTTTGAATTGAAAAATGAGTTTGAATGGCGGGTTTTGAAATGAGTCGGGCATTATAACGTTACCCTTTTTGATAAAATGACAATAAGGAAAAGATTTTGATTTTTGATCGGGCATCATAACGTTACCCCTTTTTTGATAAAATGACAATAAAGGAAAGACATTTAAAGTAAATGAGTAATGAAATGACGATCGACAAGTCAATTTCTTGACTCAGATGTTAAAAGTAAATACGATCAACAAACCAAACGGTTTGGACGGTAAATGACGATATTGAAATGACGGTATCAACGAATCAAACGATTCAGACGGTAAAAGATGCGATCAACGAATCAAATGATTCGGACGGTAAAAAGCGTTATTTAAATGACAATATCTACGAATCAAACGATTCGGACGGTAAAAGTGACAATCAACGAATCAAACGATTCAGACGGTAAATGACATAATTAAGATAAAGTGATAAACAACGGGTCAAGATCTCCGTTTTAACTCTAAATCACTATTTTCGAAAGAGAAAAGTGATAAAGAGAGGATCATTTCTTTACCTGTAGACAACTTAGTGTCTACAATTTGAAGAGTTTGATCAGAACAGAAATAGCGAAAAAGGCGTAAAAAGGGGAGAAAGCTTAGATTGAGAAGGAGAGTTTACCAATGGCTAGGTTTTGACTCTATCTCCCGAGGGATCGTATATCGGATACGAAAAGTGTTTGAATTGTGTTTTGTTTGGGAAAAACGAGGTTTTCACTTAAATCGAGACGTTTTCAGGGCTTTGGGGGGAGTTTGGGATGCTGGAATCGAGGTAGGAAGGGAGGAGGGTTAAAATTTCTTGGCCATTTACTGAATGACTGAGGCTGTATTTATAGGCTGTAAAATTGCAAAACAAACCGTCCGGCCTTTCCATCAGTTTGAGGGCATTTTGGGCATTTGAAATTATTGATGTGACTGGTGGGCAACGTGCTGATTAAACAAGAAAAACAGGCCGGCCGACCAGTTCTTCAGTTTGGGGGTATTTTGGTCTTTTTTATTTTTGATGGGATTGATTTGACCTTGGGCTTGTGCATGCGTGACACGTGGCATACATAGTCACTAAGCAAGGGCGTTTTGGTCCTTTTGGCCGTATTTTGATTATTTTTTAAATAACTGTCCGAATAAATGTCGAAAACAGTCCCGAAAAGTCCCAAAAATTGCGTATTTTTGTAAAAGTGATATTTTTCACGTGTTCGAACGTGTTTTTAATACACTTTAATTTTGAATGATCGGGGCAGTCCTGAAAAGTCTCGTTAATTTGGAAAGTGTGAAATAACGGTTTCTAACGATCCAGATTTGGGTACTTACACAATCCCTTTCAACGTTCATGAAAACTCTGTTTGCAATATAAAGTTAGGGATTCCACTTGTTGAGTTGATATTGAGATATAAGTTGATTATTTGAGATGAAGCACCCATGATACAAATATATTGTTTTGAAGCTTTAGATAGATGTATGAAATATATCTTGAAGAGTATTGATATGAGTAGAAGTGAAATACCATTTGGTGGGAAATCTGTTGTTTTCGGTGGGGATTTTCGTCAAATTTTACCTCTCATCCCAAAAGGCAGTAGGCAGGATATTGTACATGTTACTATCAACTCATCCCATTTGTGGTCCCATTGTACTGTTTTACGATTGACCACAAACGTGCGCCTAAGACCATCAAATTCGGCTGTTGAGACTTATTTATTGCATGTGTATACAAAATGGATTGTAAGAATTGGAGATGGAAAGGTGACTGAACCAAATGACGGTGTTGTCTCAATTGATATTCCAGATAGGTTCTTAATCGACGGAGAAGATAATCCGTTTGCAGCAATGGTATGGAAGATATATCCAGATTTTCATAGTTGTGCATTTGACAAGTCATACTACGAAGGTCGGGCTATTTTGGCTCCAACATTGGATATCGTTGATTTGGTGAACAGTTACATGGTCTCATTATCCGAGAATGAAGGAAGGACTTATTTTAAATCAGATACACGGAGCTGTTCTGGTCAACTCATAGTTTTATGAACAACGTCCACACTCCATAATTCTTAAATAGTATTTCTGCTTCTATACTTCCTAAGCATGCATTATCGTTGAAAGTCGGGGTCCTCGTAATGTTGCTTCATAACATTGATCCGAATTTAGGACTATGTAACAGAACTCAATTGATTATTACTTGATTGGGGAATTATGTATTGAAGAGTGAGATTTTATCAAGCGCATTTACTGAAAGGAAGTTACTAATCCCTCGCTCACTCCATCAGATTCTAGAATTCATTTCAAGTTTGAATGTCGTCAATTTCCCTTGATGGGTTCTTATGTCATGTCTATAAACAAAAATCAAAGGGTAATTTCTATGCATAGATGAAATTCTTTAAAGATACTTGTTTTCAATCACGGTTAGCTTTATGTTGATTTATCCAGAGTCAATCATCCGAATGGACTTCATATTTGGATATCCAATTCTAAAGCAGATAGTTATTCCAACAATTGTACTGCAAGTGTGATGTTTAAGGAGGTTTTTTTAAATGTGTAAATCATATCTTCTATCCCTATTTATTAATAATTTTTTCTTAAAACATATATGAGTTTATTAATAATTTCTTTCTTAAAACATACTCCATCCGTCCCGTTACAAATGAGACAGTTACTGTTTACGCGTGGATTAAGGAAAAAAATAATGATATAAATATTGTGAGTGTAAAAGTAAAATAGGAGAGAGAATGAGTGGAGGGAATAGTAAATTATAATGGTGTTGTGAGTATTAAAATAATGTAGGAGAGAGAATGAGTGGAGGGAATAGTAAAGATTCTTTGCTATTTTAGGAAATGTGTGATTTGTAGCGGGACGCCCAATGAAAAAAGTGTGTAATTTGTAACGGAACGGAGGGAGTATATATGAGGGTATGTTTATGATGTTGTCATTGTAAAGGTTAATACTATAAAAAAAATTAAAAAATATTATGAAATTTCTAAAGTACTGTTTACAAATATATAACAGCAAATTTAATTTGTACCTACAAATATATAACAAAAAATTTAATTTGTACCTTTGTACCGTTGTTTCTTTGTTTACTTTTATTTATTTTTTTCCATTTTAACTAGAAAATTTATATCTCTGCATCGGCCCGAGTGATAGCCGGACACGCGTGTTTCGTGTAAACGTACACGAAATAATGGGTTTATTTCGTGTAAATATACACGAAATATGGGAAAGGATTGAACTTTTTGTTTCGCCTTATTATACACGAAATAGTGCGTGGTGTTTCGTCTGATTTAACACGAAATATGACAGAAGCATTTCATAAAATGTTACACGAAATAAACATTGTCATTTCACCAATTTTCACACGAAATAACATGATACGTTTCACCTATTTTCACACGAAATAAAAAGTTTCTAACAAGTCTGCTGCATAATTCAAACATCCAAACAAAAAAACTTCATACAAACTGGATAATTCAAAAACCAATACATGATACACACATACTATGGTCTATTTCTTGAAATTCTTTATGCGTTCGCCGCATTTGAGAGTCGATTAAATGTGTCTATCCGAGCTCTGTATGGCATGACCAGGTTACTTGCGCTTGGTTCACGTTGATTCTCCCAATATAACGCTGGTGATGGTATTGGGTAATCAGTGTCTGACATGTGCAGCTGCAAATGTAATAAAATAGTTAAATATAACGAATATTAGGTGAATTCTATTTCCAAGGAATCATTATGTACAAGACGATAAAACAAATTTAAAGTATCATACCAATATAAAATGGTTTCCCACATGTCCCAACACAAGTGTGTCTGTGGGTGGTCCTACTCCTTGTGGTACAGTCACTGGAAGGCATGTGAAGCCACTGGTTTGCGTGTACGAGACGAACACCACATTATACCTCGTGGCAATGATGTGCCCTAGCTCTGGGAGTATCATATAGTAATATTCAGGAGCCGGGGAGGTATAACAAGCAATGCGATCGTAGAGCTCGTCTACAGGCCTCCAGGATATAACTCTCTGATAAAGCTCGCGGCGACTATGCAGCTCAAGGCAACAATCTGAGCACACTTGATGCCACATGTCCTCATTTCCATATATTTGCGCTGCTACAGCTTTATAGCCACAATTTCCATCACCTCTCACATCTGTGATGCCTTCAATGAATGGGACAATGAAAGGCATAAACGACAAAGTATACCCAGAAGTATGTAGATCAGTGACTTTGAGCTGTCCATTTCCCTTTCCACGACCCCGACCCTGACCCCGTCCTCATCCTTGTCCTCGACCTCGTCCTCTCCCACGACTTGAAGCAGCTAGTGGTGGAAGAGACGTAGGAGTAGTAGGGCTAGATGGTGTAGTGTTTGAAGCTGATTTTGGATTAGGCGTGGACTTCGATTGGGTTGATGCAATGAATGAAGATCTAGACCTGTTGCTAGGGGAGGGTGGTGTAGTGGGGACTCCAAAATATCTGTCAGTATGCTCCCAATCTGATAGTATTCTGGAACAGGCGGATCGAGGTTTGTTTGCCTTTGAAATATGATCTGGCTCAGAAGCATCTCTGTTTTGTGGATGTAGCCCTTCATCTATCGTTTGGAATAACTTTCTCTTTATTGGTTCAGGTGCTTTCTGTAGTTCATTCCACATAGCTTCAAAAGAATTTTTATTGATTGAAGGCTCAGTTGGACAGTAGTCTACTTCAATGTCCAACTTCTTCCAAAAAGCATGAATCGAGGACAGCTCAATCCGTCCCCCAGAGTTTTGTATGCATGCAATCTCGTGACTACATGGAAGTCCATGTGTTCGCCTGAAGTAACACCCACAGTCTGAGGGATCCATGACATTATCCCCACTACGAGTCCGCTCGTCTTTTATGATGTTCAAGGCTACCTTTGACACTCGCCCCAATATGTCGCGATACAGATTACAGGTCTTCATATCATTTGGAATTCTGCTTTTTGATTTCTCCATACTAGCTTTGATTTTTGTTATTTGAATTTCCATGATCTCATGAGCCTTTTTGAAGATTGTGTCAAAAGTAGAAGAAGTACTTCCCAAGGCCTTCTTCAACCGGCTATGCTCACTCTCAGACCTGTTCGTGGTGTGGGTTCCGAAGTGTAGTAACTTATCCGTGTGCATGGACAGAATATTCGGAGAGTATGGAGTAATCCATGTATCGCGGATGTAGCTCAATAAATCAGGATAAGCGCTGTAATGTTCACAAAACCATTGCCAACGGGTGTTCCATTCTTCGCAAGTAGCAGCTGATATTGCGTCATTGAATCTCCTCATGAATGATTTTGCGAATTCCGGGCTACCAGTGAAAGCCAACCCCCTCTTTCTAACATTGACTTCGATATGCCTTCGACACAAATGGTGTGCGGTCTCGGGAAATACTGTTTGGACAGCATTAATGAAAGCCAAGTCACGATCAGTTAAGAAAACTATTGGCATATGGGGAGGTTGAAAAAGACTGCGCAAATTCCTGAGTGCCCATGTGTAATTATCAATCTTCTCATTTTGGAGGAACGCATACGCAATAGTGAAATTCTTCCCTGTGGAAGTAAATCCTAAAATCTGAAGGAATGCCAGTCCATAGCAGTTGGTGTTGTATGTGCAGTCACCTTGTATCATTTAAAGATAAATAAAGTTAGAAATGATTAAAATTGCAGGTCAAAAACAGTCCCATAGACATTTCGTGTACCTATACACGAGTTGATACCATATGACTCGTGTATGTTTACACGAAATAGTACCAAGCAACTCGTGTATATTTACACGAAATCAAGTCAGAACAGACTGTTAAAACAGAGTCAAAAACAGATTCAAAAAAAATCAAAAAACTTACCTTGTACTACATATGGAAAACAGTTTAGCATATTCGATGCTAGTGGGTGAGAGAAGAATATGTCGCCAATGATGTCACTCTCATTTGCTTTCCTCATGAAGACGATATATCAATGATCGTCGAGTAATTTTATGAATTGTTGTAGCGGAGATCTCCCTTGTCGTTCTTGTGTTCTAAATTTTATGAGGGCATTTTAGACGTGTGTCTGAGTACTCACGTTCTTCTTATCCTTCGTCTTTAACATCGTGAGAATGTTATTTGGACGCATTGAAGATTGACTTGACATACATACCTCCTCATATTCATCATTTTTCAATTTCCCGAGCAGATGACCTTCTAGATACGTTGGAAAGTCATGATTATGAGAACCATGCTTGACAACGTAACCCCATAACCCATCGCCCCTTTCTTTGGCCCGTAGTTCAAAATTGCACCCAATCTTCTTGGTGCTACTCAACCTCTGATTCTTGGATTTTCCAGGCCTGTACTTGCCACCAAAATGACATACTATCTTTGCGTAGCCTAGGATATTACCACTTGTCTTCCTCGAATCTTGTATAGCAAGGGTTATATTTTGACGGCCCGCAATATCCCATACTTGTTTAAGAAGCTCATCCCTATTTGAAAATAATAGTGATGAGTTGAATTTATCACTGACATCCGGATATTGACCCTGCAAATTATATTTCAAGATTGGATTTTTATTTTGATTTTGATTACCATACGAAATAAAAGGAATAAAACCTTAAAAACTTACTTCATCACAACTTGGATTTTGATTTTGATGTGGAGAATTTGGTGCCTCTTCATCTTCCAAGATAAATTCTACAAGATCAAGGTTAATATGATCATAAGAACTTGGAGAATCATGTGAAGAATGTTGTGGAGATGGTTGGGGAGGATTTTGTGAGGAATCCATAATATTGAAAAAGGCTGCAAAGAGTTTGAGGGGGTTTAAGGTCGAATTTTTTGATTAATGTTGAAAAAGACGGCACAAATTCAGGGTTTAAGGCTGCTGGGATTTACGTATCTCGTGTATATATACACGAAATAGACTATTTGTTACACGAAATACTTATATTAGTTTTAATTTTTTCATCTCTATGACTTAACTCAATTTCCATTTGGATTTTGAGGAAAGTCATACTAATGAAAAACACTTTAAATATCATTTAGAATCTAGAAAAAAATAAAAAAAAATAAACTAGGTAGTTGTATACCATTTTCATAACATCGGGACATATTTCGTAAAACCCTAAAAACCCTAAATAATGTCACAATTTTCTAACTCAATTTCCATTTGGATTTTGAGGAAAGTCATACTGATGAAAAACACTTTAAATGTCATTTATAATGTAGAAAAAAATTAAAAAAAAAATAAACGAGGTAGCCGTATACCATTTTCACAAGATCGGGACACATAAAACCCTAAAAACCCTAAATAATGGCACATATTTATAACTCAATTTCCATTTGGATTTTGAGGAAAGTCATAGAGATGAAAAACACTTTAAATGTCATTTAGAATGTAGAAAAAAATTAAAAAAAAAATAAATGAGGTAGCCGTATACAATTTTCACAAGATCGGGACACATTCCTTAAAACCCTAAATAATGGCACAAATTTCTAACTCAATTTCCATTTGGATTTTGAGGAAAGTCATACTGATGAAAAACACTTTAAATGTCATTTAGAATGTAGAAAAAAATTAAAAAAAAAATAAACGAGGTAGCCGTATACCATTTTCACAAGATCGGGATACATTCCTTAAAACCCTAAATAATGGCACAAATTTCTAACTCAATTTCCATTTGGATTTTGAGGAAAGTCATACTGATGAAAAACACTTTAAATGTCATTTTGAATGTATAAAAAATTAAAAAAAAAATAAACGAGGTAGCCGTATACCATTTTCACAAGATCGGGACACATAAAACCCTAAAAACCCTAAATAATGGCACATATTTGTAACTCAATTTCCATTGAGTAAGTCTGCTGAGAAACGCGTTTCTCCATAACTATGGAGAAACGTGTTTTTAATAGCCAGAAGCTATGCGTTTGATAACCAGAAAAAAATTTCTGGATATCTCCTCAAAAGGGTTCTCGGATATCCAGAAGCTTTGGAACGGATATCCGAAGCCTTTGGGCGGATATCCGTAAAAATATATTTGAAGCCAAATCCAAGGCCAAGACCAAAAATTGCTTATTGAAGGTTTCGGATATCCAAACCTTCAAATGTATATCCGAAACCATCAAATGAGTATCCGTAAAACATTTTGAAAGTTTCTGGATATTCATTTTGAAAGTTTCTGGATATCCAGAAACTTTCAAATGTATATCCAGAAACCATCAAATGAATATCCAGAAACATTTTGAAAGTTTCTGGATATTCATTTTGAAGGTTTCTGGATATCACTTTCATAAGCTTCTGGATATCCAGAAGCCTTGTCGCGCGACAAGTCGGGCCCCGTTTCTCCCCAGATTTTGTGATTTCCATTTGGATTTTGAGGAAAGTCATAGAGATGAAAAAAACTTTAAATGTCATTTAGAATGTAGAAAAAAATAAAAAAAAAATAAACGAGGTAGTCTTATACCATTTTCACAAGATCGGGACACATTCCTTAAAACCCTAAATAATGGCACAAATTTCTAACTCAATTTCCATTTAGATTTTGAGGAAAGTCATACTGATGAAAAACACTTTAAATGTCATTTAGAAAGTAGAAAAAAATAAAAAAAAAATAAACGAGGTAGCCGTATACCATTTTCACAAGATCGGGACACATTCCTTAAAACCCTAAATAATGGCACAAATTTCTAACTCAATTTCCATTTGGATTTTGAGGAAAGTCATACTGATGAAAAACACTTTAAATGTCATTTAGAATGTAGAAAAAAATTAAAAAAAAAATAAACGAGGTAGCCGTATACCATTTTCACAAGATCGGGACACATAAAACCTTAAATAATGACACATATTTGTAACTCAATTTCCATTTGGATTTTGAGGAAAGTCATAGAGATGAAAAACACTTTAAATGTCATTTAGAATGTAGAAAAAAATTAAAAAAAAATAAACGAGGTAGCCGTATACCATTTTCACAAGATCGGGACACATTCCTTAAAACCCTAAATAATGGCACATATTTGTAACTCAATTTCCATTTGAATTTTGAGGAAAGTCATAGAGATGAAAAACACTTTAAATGTCATTTAGAATGTAGAAAAAAATTAAAAAAAATAAACTAGGTAGTCGTATACCATTTTCACAAGATCGGGACACATTCCTTAAAACCCTAAATAATGACACATATTTGTAACTCAATTTCCATTTGGATTTTGAAGAAAGTCATAGAGATGAAAAACACTTTAAATGTCATTTATAATGTAGAAAAAAAATTAAAAAAAAATAAACGAGGTAATTTTCACAAGATCGGGACACATAAAACCCTAAAAACCTTAAATAATGACACATATTTGTAACTCAATTTCCATTTGGATTTTGAGGAAAGTCATAGAGATGAAAAACACTTTAAATGTCATTTAGAATGTAGAAAAAAATTAAAAAAAAATAAACGAGGTAGCCGTATACCATTTTCACAAGATCGTGACACATTCCTTAAAACCCTAAATAATGACACATATTTGTAACTCAATTTCCATTTGGATTTTGAGGAAAATCATACTGATGAAAAACACTTTAAATGTCATTTAGAATGTAGAAAAAAAATAAAAAAAATAAACGAGGTAGCCGTATACCATTTTCCTGAAATACTCTTATAAAAGTAAAAAAAAATGACTCTTATAACTTAATTATAAGAGGCGAACATGTCTTATAGGTTAGTTATAAGGTTTGTCGTATACTCATACACGAAAATTCTCAGTGTATTTCGTGTATAAATACACGAGATTATCTGCACTATTTCGTGTATTTATACACGAAATATATACAGAGGTATTTCGTTTACGAAATTATTTAATCAATTAATATAAGTATTTCGTGTAACAATACACGAAATAAAATAGTCTATTTCGTGTATATATACACGAGATACGTAAATCCCAGCAGCCTTAAACCCTGAATTTGTGCCGTCTTTTTCAACATGTTTAAAAAAATTTTGACAAGTCAAATGCAACATAGAAAAGGTCTTTCATTTAAATGCAACCATAACAAAAAGAAGTTCCCATTGTTTCAAAACTTACAAAGGACAATAAGCAAAACAAGTCATCTTCCAATTTTACTCCTAATCATTAATACATAAATACGACCTCCTAAATGCTACCTCCTAATAACTCGTGCGCCCGTCTAAGACCACCTTTGAACTCCTCGGGCATCCTGGCATTCATCAGAAATGAAAGTATGATATCTCGTGCCTCTGCAACCCCAGGCTGCGGTGGAACATCAACTCGGGGAGGTGGGGGAGGTGGAATGTCAACGTGGGGATCGTGTATCGGATTAGATATCCGAACATGACTCCTAGCTCTAAACCACTCCATATAGTCTGGAGTCACAGGAGATACCTCTGTAGTCACTAATGGCCCCATACGACGAAGTGGATCGTATGACTCCATGTTGTACTCCATCCACTCGACCCAAACATCATCACGATCGCCATACACCTTCTTGTACCCCTTCTGACCGGCCATCAAAATGCACGTCAAGATAGGCAAGGGCGCCATTCTGGGGATCCTCTGCTGGATCGCGAACTGCCTGGTCACCCGGTCAGGCATATACGCTTCAGTGATGTCTAAGAAGCGTATAATACCTCTGAAGTATGACACCGGTAAAAGCGCATCCACCCCGGTACCATAAGGCGTCCAACATACCTATAACTCACTTTGTTAGCAAACATGAACAGAATACTTTCAATGGAACGGAGGGAGTATAACAATTTAAATATAAAAAGCTCACCCTCTCAACAGGCATCGTGTCTAGGGTGCGCCGAAACACGAGCAGATGCTCCATCTCTCTGCCAGCTCTATCAGTGCGTGACCATCTCCGGGCTCTCGGCTGCCCCTCCCGTCAATCCGGGCTCAAAAATCGCCGGAAGTCTGGGAAGTACTCGTATATTCAGGCCTGAAAAGTATTTTAGAAATATGTCAAAAAAGACATATGTTTAGGGAAAAAAGGAGTATTAAATAAATACTCCCTCCGTCCCGCTAGAAGTGTCACCCTTTTAAGGGTGGTACGCAAATTAAGGAAAAGTGTGGGAAGAAAAATGTTGTGAGTGTAATTTGAAAATAGGAGAGAGAATTAGTGGAGAAAATAGTGAATTTAAAAAGTGTTGTGAGTGTAGAGGAGAGAGAATTAGTGAAGGAAATAGTGGATGTGATAATAGAATATTAATAAAACATTTCATTTTTAGGAAAGGTGACGCTTCAAACGGGACACCATTTTGGGTAAAAGGTGACACTTCTAGCGGGACGGAGGGAGTATTAAATATTACCTCTAGGAGAGTCGAACAGCCTCCCATCTGAGCACATCCGGATCTGGACGTCTTCCCCAACTCGCGATAGATGTACGCCAAAGCAGCTGATCCCCAGGCGAGACGCCCAATTCTCTGAAGATCCATGCACAGGGAAAGATAAGCTGCAGGCATCTTATCCTGACTCTTGTCCACAAACAACGTGCAACCCAAGAGGAACAGGAGATAAGTGGATGCACGCTGGTCATCTGACATGTCTGAACGGGCCTCAAAGGCAAGACGGAGCTCACGTAATGTGTAGGACGTGCCCCTCAGACGACCGATGAGGTGTCTCTGGATCTCGTGTAGGTCAGACTCTGGATCCGCCGTCCTAACAGGAAAACCAATACAGCTGACACCTATAAATTGTAAATGAAGAATATGTCAAATACAGTCAACCAAAGCTCTATATATTGAAAATGAAAAATGTAACAACAATATACCTAGAATATGAGTGACGTCATGCATCGTAATCGTTATCTCCCCCCACGGCATGTGGAACATGTTAGTCTCAGGAGACCACCGTTCCACAAATGCCGTCAGCAGCGCCGAGCTAGTCCGACGAATGGTGGTATCATGCAGGTGATGGATACCCGTAGCATCGACTGCAGTCAACCTTGCTCGATCATCCTCGGCCAGACTATCACGCGAGAACCTGTTTAAAGATTTATCAATAACAATTTTTAGAATTTCACAATAATGATTACATTAAAACCAATGTTTCGTCAAAGTTTATTTTTGTAAACAAATAGCTTACCTATCGAGATGGTGATGTCTGGTATGGAACTTCACTACTGACTGGCTAGTGGGGTTGCCCCAAATCTCTCGGGCTCGGTGATGACTGAACCTGTATAACAAATCACAAACCTCAGGGCCGCCACCTGGATCGCTCACAATCTGTCATGATGGTGGCTCCTCCTCACCCGCACCCTGCCTCCTCCTCCGTCCCTGCCCTCTAGCCACATCCTGACCCCTCCTCCTCCCATGCCTCAATGGTCTAACATCACGTATCACCGCCTCCGCCTCCTCCTCCTCCTCCTCCTCCTCACCCCCATCAGAGTCAGAAACTGAGACCTCCGCATCTGCCTCGGGAATACCCGTCTCATCATCAGACTCTACATCCCCAGAACTCTCATCAACCAAAACATTCCTGTCATGTTTCTTTTTGATGCATCCGGGAAATTTCGTTGCTGCCTTCTCAGCCTTCCTCTTCCTGTTAGACGCATTCATACGTTCACGTCCCTACAATTTTTTTTAATAAGATAGTTAAATATAACAGACAATAAATAAGCCGCAAGTCTAGTAAATTTGGACAATTCAACAAATCAACAGTGATAAAAACAATCTACAACAAATAATCATCAATCTACAATTTTTGGTTTTTTTTTTTCAGTTCACAGTTCACATTTCGTGTGCCTATACACGAAATGTAGTGAGTGATTTCGTGTAAATTCATACGAATGATATGGAATCATTTCGTGTATAGGCACACGAAACACAATGGAACAATGTTTAGTTCATTTCGTGTGCCTATACACGAAATGCTAAGCACAATTTCGTGTAATTTTCATACGAGATAAAAGGACCAGTTTCGTGTATAGGCATACGAAACAACCTAAACATTGTTCCATTGTGTTTCGTGTACCTATACACGAAATTTTTGGAACCATTTTGTGTAATTTTACACGAAATAATCCCAGTCCATAAACATATTTCACACTTCAATTTCAAACCAAGTTCATCAATGGAATTCTAAACAACAAATTCAAACCCAGTTCATCAACATCTCATTTTAAAACCCAATTCATCAAACTAATTTTTGAATAATAATGACATACTCTCTTTAATCTTGATGGAGAAAAATTCCTCTAGTAATAAAATCCGAGCAAGTGTACTCACTACCGGTGTAGTAATATGCACGAGCAGGGGTCGAACCACAGAGACTCGTTGGTTTTAACAAGTAGATTTAATTAATGCAAAAAATAACAAAGTGGGGTTTTTGATTTGATTTATTTAAAAACTAATGATGAAAGAAAAACACGACAATTAAACAACTAAAGTAGCAATTACACAAACTCGCAGAAGAAATTCAAGGATTTAACAACTAGTCCACGGATTAGGTTCACCACATATTCTCCCTTTATGCTTTTGAATGATAAAATATTAATTGGGATTTAGGGCTTCTTCACTTTTGTAAGAATTGGGACGGTTCGATTGCCGGATTGCAATTCTATTACTGAGCAATTATCAATTATTACGCAAGATCAAATTGACAACAACTCAATTCATTAAGCACAAAAGAATTAATGAAACCTAGACTCAATCAATTCACGCAAGATCCTCAATCGAGTCTAATCATCCTAATAGTGTTCATGCACAATTCCCCACGCAAGTGCAGGACTTGTACCAAATATAAAAATTAAGAATACTAGGATGAACTAACTCCACAATTAACTGAAAATTAAATATATAGCATAAAGATCAAATACGGGCTACACCAATCCGTGAACTACAAAGAAATTAGCCACTCATATTTCGGATTGACATCACAAAATATGAGGAACAACAATACATCAAACCTGAAATCCTTGCAAAAACCTTGAATAAATTCTATCAATCTTTGAAACCCTAGGCAAGAGTATATGACAAAAGGTCCCTAATAATGATAATAATAGGAGTATATATACTCCTTAATGCAATCCTTAATCAACTAGGAAAGGGAATTAAAAAGATTCATCAAAATCTGCTCCAAAATCCGTACTGACGCCAGAATACGCGTACTGGCACGAGTCGTGCTAATTAGCACGAGTCGTGCCCTTCAGTCCCAGTCGTGCTCACGAGTCGTGACAGACCCCTCCATTCGTTCTGAGTAGCTTTACTTGAAAACGCCTTGACTTTCACTCGTGAGAACGAGTCGTGCCCATGGTGCCCACTCGTTCTGAGTAGTTGCTTGGAATTGGCTTGACTCCATTCGTTCCCAAGTCGTGCTCCGTGCTTCTTCAGTCGTGCTCCACTCGTGCCAACAGCAGAATTGCCCCATTTTGACTCAGCTTTGACCTGGCCTTCGTGGACTATCAAAACACTCAAAAATACATTAAATTCCCAAGGATTCGAACAGAAAATAGGTTTAGGAACATATCTTTTGGATGGGTAAAACCACATCCATCAAATACCCCCAAACTTACCTTTTGCTCGTCCCCGAGTAAAACAAAACTAAACAAAAGAGAAAACTATTCTAACAAATAAAAACGATAAACACAAAATATTTTTGATATGTTCTCAATATATACAAGGTTGTCGGCCAAGCAAGTCTCAGATTCTCACATAATAAGTGCTACACAAGTGCCAATAAGAAAATGCAATTATAATTACATTAATGCATCTAACCCACAATTTTCCACCTCGGCCTGAACGATGAATGAAATATGGGAGATCATGATCACTAAGATAAGATTGTTTATGGGATCACTAACACATGCTCTAAATCACAGATTACAATATAATTGCATACACAAGGATACTCATATGCATGATTACGCACTTGTCAACCCGATTACTCAATATTGAACAAAAATATGGCTCAAAGTTAAGTCCACAACAAATGTGGGGTTAGGCTCACGGGTACAAATGAAGGAATAGACATACAAACACAAGAATGTGAAATTAAAGACCTTCCATTGCAATACTCCTTTTCGAATTTTAACTTTTCCGCTCACCTTTGTTTCCCCAATGCTTCAACCCCCAAACTAGAACTTTGTTCATACTTTATACACTTGGGGTTGAACACATTCCCTCTCTCAAAATAGGTCACTCATCAAACATATTTCACAGAATTGGGGGCAAACTTTTGATTTTCTCCATATTTTTTTTTTTTTTCTCTTTTTGTTTTTTTTTTTTTTTTTTGAAAATTACCCCCTTTTATACAATACAAATCATGTTTCCAACTTTTGACCTTCCTCACTCATTCCCAAAATTTCCCCCATGTAACCCCCAAACTGATCGTTTCTAATTCCACATTCTTGCAAAGGTGGGATAACCTATTCTAGGTGTCAAGGGTTAGGGGTTAGGCATCAAATGAAGGCGAATGGAGGTCTAGATGTTCCATTCTTTCTAACCGGCTCAAAAGGGATCAAGTGACAATTTATATATATCGTGACGAAAAAGTCAAAGGCTTACAAGAGGGTTGCCAAAGAAAGATAAGCCATAAATACCAAGTAATCTATTGATTTGTTATTGACAAGCATGCAATCATGTTCTAGGACCCCCGAGAATGTCAAAGTGAACCCATAAAGGACACCTAAATTAATAACCATGATCAAGAAATAAGATGGAAGTGAATGGTGGTGCAATTGTGTTTTACATGTATTAATGCAATTCTAATTAACATATACAAATTGGCACAAACTAGCAAAACTCAATCAAAATCCCTCAAATCATCACGGACGTTGGCCAACTTCCAAACATATAATGAGAACAAAATTTTTAAATTCTTCTATTTTTTTGGAGGGTGACACTATATACACTCCCCTATAAACCCACAAACTCGGAGAGATATCTACCCCCAAACTCAAAACATGCTATGTCCTCATAGCAAAGAGAACAAAAACATGCCTCGGGTTCAAAGGAGGATATGACACACAAAGCAAATAAATAAAGCAATAAAATTGTACCTACTTGGGTTGCCTCCCGATTAGCGCATTTGTTTAAGGTCGTTAGCCCGACCATTGCTCCCAACTAAATGGGATTTGATGTGACCACATTCATTTTGGCCTTGGCTTTCCTTCCCTTGGCCCACTTCGCAACTTCTCGGGCGCAGATGCCCACCACCTTCCACAAAAATTCACCCTTTGTTATAAGCTCGGGTGGGGCCCAAGAAACTTTTCGAACCTTTTTCTTGCTCTTTTTCTTTTTCTTCAATTTCTTTTTCTTGGGGACCTCTCCCCCAAACTCATTTGGTGCCTTATTCTTATCACAATCAAGCACCTCCTTTTCCTTCACACTATTGCAAGCATCCTGCACATGCATCTTGACAGGCAAAGCATTAGAAATATCAAGGGAACAACACTCTTCTATTTTAGCACATGAATCTATATAGGTAGACTTGAGTGGAAATAAAGATTTCAATGGGGACACCGACCCCTTTTGGGATCGGTCTAGGGGGTGATACGGGCCATCACAGGAACCAAGATTGTCGGCCTTATTTTTCACGGCACACAAGTGGGAACCCGCACTATCCCTAGATTTCTCACCGTCATTTGGCACAACTTCACAATTATCAACATAAGAACACATCTCTCTATCCTCACTCGGATGTTTCATGGCATCAAACACAGAAATTTCAATTTTCTCACCCGCCACTGTCATAGACAGTTTGCCATTCCTCACATTAATAATGGTGTTGGTCGTCGCCATGAAGGGTCTCCCAAGTAATATGGGTGAATCCCGGCGACTTCCTTCACCTCGTGGCATTTCGAGCACCACAAAATCAACAGGCACAATGATTGAATTTACTTGAACTAAAACATCCTCCACAATGCCCACAGGTCTTTTAATGGACCGATCCGCAAGTTGTAGGGCCATTGTGGTGGGTTTCAATTCGGGTAAACCTAACTCCTCATACACATAATAAGGCAACAAATTAATGTCGCCCAAGATCCAACATAGCTTGTACCCTCTTTGACTCCCATAGTAATAGAAATCAGAAAACTTCCGGGGTCTTTCAATTTGGGTGGAAGACTATGTTGTACCACTGCGCTAGCATTTTCACTCATCACTACTCTCTCATTTGTCCCATACCTATGTTTCTTGGAATTTAATTCTTTGAAAAATTTGGAATAAGCAGGAATATTTTTGATCACATTGAGTAAAGGGATATTGATGTTCACCTTAGAAAACATGTTCATCAATTCGACATCTCGCTTATCCAATTTATGTTTTAAAAACCTTCCAGAAACGGTACGGGAGGTACATATGGCATGGGGCGGAACTTCAACTTTAGAATTTTCCCCCATGTCACTTGTACTCTTATCACAACCGACATCATTATTATCCACATTAGCATTCGATCTACAACGTGAGGGGGAGAAGAAGATGAAGGAGAGATTACCTCACTACCTACTGTTTGCCATTTCGAAGAGTGATAATGGCGTTTGCTTGATGTGGTTGGCTCGGAAAAGTCCCGAGACTTATGGCCTTGTAGGGCGGTTGCTAATTGCCCAATTTGAGTCTCCAACTTCGAATTGCGGCTTCATGGTTCTTGGAAGCTTGTTGATTTTCCGCCCTCAATTGATTATTTTCGGCTTGCAATTTCTCCATGGCCACTTCCCATGGTTCCCTTTTCTGCTCATCTTGTCCGGTGGAGGTTGAGGATGGAGAGGCTTATTTTGTTCTTGATTGCCTCCCCATGAAAAATTTGGGTGTTGCCTCCACCCGGGTTGTATGTGTTTGAATACGGATTATTGTTTTGAGGGAACCGTGGCCAAATCCTTGCATTGCATGTGCCTGTTCGGGGTTAAACAAAGAAACCACTTTGACACACATTAGTAGCATGAGTGTTAGGACCACAATTAGCACAAAAATCATTTACAAGATGAGCGATAGAAGGCATAGTAGAAGAAGAAGCATTTTGCATAGCTAACTTATCAAATCTTTGGTTCAATAATGCAACCGCTTGGCCATTTCTTTGTTTAGCCCTACCTCATTCACTCCCCTTGTTGCCCCCTAGATCCCTTTTGTTGAGAGTTAGCACTCAACATCTCAAACTTGATTCTTGGCATTCTTTGGGACAGTCTTACTTCCCAAACTACCTCCTGCGCATTATCTACCATTGATTGGTATTCAGGGATAAAGCCCCATAGAAAGTTTGATGCAGCATAGAAGCGGGGAAGTTATGGTGGGGCACCGAATTTGCAACATTTTAAACCTATCCCATGCATCGTGGAAGGCTTCCCCGCTTCCTCGAGCAAATCCCATAATTTTCACCCTAAAATTTGTCAATGCATCATAAGGGTAAAACTTATTGAGAAAAACATCATGTAAAGCATCCCAAGTAGTGATGCTACTGGAAGGAAGTAACAATAGCCAAGTTTTGGCTTTGTCTTTTAATGCATAAGGGAAACACTTCAGTCTCAAGTGCTCCGAGATAACACCCTCTTTTGTAGGGAACCCACTCAAGGTAGACATAAATTCTCTCAAAAACGCTAACGCATCCTCACCGGCAAGACCATAAAAATTAGGAATCATGTTAAAATATTGGCCTTTGATTTCATAAGCTAGTGCTGCATCGGGCAATACTATGCACGACACCGATGTGTCGACTCTTGGCCTAGCAAATGTATTCATGACTTGGTCCGCCATCACAAAATTAAATTCTTCTTCTTCCTCGGTGGAAGAAGTTTCCAACTCACTTAATTCTTCTTCGTCCGTGTGACAGAAGTATCGGTTCAGTTTCACTCACTTGAGTAGAGGGAATGCCTCTCTCAATTCTGTCTATATCGTCGTTCAAAGGAACCAAATTAGGATCCAATGACCGGCGACCAAACATGCACCGATTAAATAAACTTGTTAAAAATCACAACAAGTCCCCGGCAACGGCGCCAAAAACTTGATGGAGAAAAATTCCTCTAGTAATAAAATCCGAGCAAGTGTACTCACTACCGGTGTAGTAATATGCACGAGCAGGGGTCGAACCACAGAGACTCGTTGGTTTTAACAAGTAGATTTAATTAATGCAAAAAATAACAAAGTGGGGTTTTTGATTTGATTTATTTAAAAACTAATGATGAAAGAAAAACACGACAATTAAACAACTAAAGTAGCAATTACACAAACTCGCAGAAGAAATTCAAGGATTTAACAACTAGTCCACGGATTAGGTTCACCACATATTCTCCCTTTATGCTTTTGAATGATAAAATATTAATTGGGATTTAGGGCTTCTTCACTTTTGTAAGAATTGGGACGGTTCGATTGCCGGATTGCAATTCTATTACTGAGCAATTATCAATTATTACGCAAGATCAAATTGACAACAACTCAATTCATTAAGCACAAAAGAATTAATGAAACCTAGACTCAATCAATTCACGCAAGATCCTCAATCGAGTCTAATCATCCTAATAGTGTTCATGCACAATTCCCCACGCAAGTGCAGGACTTGTACCAAATATAAAAATTAAGAATACTAGGATGAACTAACTCCACAATTAACTGAAAATTAAATATATAGCATAAAGATCAAATACGGGCTACACCAATCCGTGAACTACAAAGAAATTAGCCACTCATATTTCGGATTGACATCACAAAATATGAGGAACAACAATACATCAAACCTGAAATCCTTGCAAAAACCTTGAATAAATTCTATCAATCTTTGAAACCACTAGGCAAGAGTATATGACAAAAGGTCCCTAATAATGATAATAATAGGAGTATATATACTCCTTAATGCAATCCTTAATCAACTAGGAAAGGGAATTAAAAAGATTCATCAAAATCTCGCTCCAAAATCCGTGCGACGCGTAGAATACGCGTCGGCACGAGTCGTGCTAATTAGCACGAGTCGTGCCCTTCAGTCCCAGTCGTGCTCACGAGTCGTGACAGACCCCTCCATTCGTTCTGAGTAGCTTTACTTGAAAACGCCTTGACTTTCACTCGTGAGAACGAGTCGTGCCCATGGTGCCCACTCGTTCTGAGTAGTTGCTTGGAATTGGCTTGACTCCATTCGTTCCCAAGTCGTGCTCCGTGCTTCTTCAGTCGTGCTCCACTCGTGCCAACAGCAGAATTGCCCCATTTTGACTCAGCTTTGACCTGGCCTTCGTGGACTATCAAAACACTCAAAAATACATTAAATTCCCAAGGATTCGAACAGAAAATAGGTTTAGGAACATATCTTTTGGATGGGTAAAACCACATCCATCAAATCTAAACTCCAGAAAACGAGGCTGGTGAGGGAGGGATTACCTTCTTTACAGGCACGGTGGTAGACGAGGTTCCGGCGGCCATGGCAGCGGTAGCTGCGGCGGCGCGGCAGGACTACGAATTTTCATTCTCACCATTCTTTCCGTCGATCTTCACAGTTGGGTGTTTTGGTCAGCGTCGTGTACGAGAGAGAGAATTCTGGTGAGGGAAGGAATGAGAGAAATCAAGAGGTTTTTGATTTATATAGGAGGGTAGTTTAGTAAATTTCCCGTGCCTTCTTGTATGGAGTGTGCCTTGCAAATATGTATGCCCGTGAAACACTAGTTAGTTTAGTTGAGAGCAAAATCTATGGAAATTAACCCCCATGTTTGCTATTTAAAAAAAAATGAAAAAAAAAGGGAATTTGTCCCATAAGTTCCTTTTGGAACAAATCACTTCCCACTAAGTTTCTCATTTTATTAAAATGTTCCATAAGTTCTCATGTTGTATTATGTATAATACAACATTTAGTTATGCAGTAGTTTAAAATCATAATACTGCATCCGCACCACCGCCTCCGCTGACCCGGCCTACGCCGCCGTCTGCTATCGCCGCATGCCGGATTTCGGTCAATTTTCGCCGGAATCCGGTCAATTTTCACCGGAATCCGGCAATTTTGCCGGAATCCGGCCGCCGATCGCCGGAATCCGGTCGCCGGAGGTCTGAATCTGGTCGCCGGTCCATGGGCTTCGGACTCCGGTGACCGGCGGCCGCCGGAATGCAGTATTATGGCCTTAATTGATGTTGTATTTTCGAAACATAATACAACATTCATAATACAACATTAAAAGGAATTTATTGAGCATAGATTTAAAAAAAAGGAATTTATGGGGCAATGACCCAAAAAAAAAAAGATGATGAGCTAGAGATGACCTGAATAACTAAGAAAAAAAATAAAGGAAAAATCAGGGATATGAGCAGTCCAGGGTTAGCAAATTCCACAATAATATACATAAGTATACATAAATCTCCTCAGATTAAAACATTTATATTTACAGAAATATAGAACAAAATCAAATCAAACCAAACCTCTTCTTCAACCTCTTTGCTAGATTATATACACACACACATATATATAAGGATTCTAGTATTGAAGGACTAGTCGCCGTGAACAGATTGAACAATAATACTTGCGCTTCGTTTTGAAATACAAAGGAACAAAGCAAAACCTCCATTCTGATTTTACGTCTGTCGCCTGAATCATCCCTCCGCAATACGGACACGCTCCCGGCGCCTGCTTCCTTCCGATCACCCTCTCGTCTTCATCGCATACAAACACCAAACCCATCTCTCTATGGGATTCGATTCTGTTGCGAACTATTTGACGATTTATTCGGGTTTGATTTGAGAAGTTTGAGAAATTTGTGAATACTTTGGCTGGAAATGAAATGGGAGTTCGGGATGTTGACTTGTTTCTCTGTGAATTTCAGATGAAATTGAAGGGAAGATATAAATAGGGAGAGAGGAAGATTGAGCGGAGAATTTTCCCGGAAAAAACTAGTAAAATCTGGAAGAAGGAAATGGGGAAAAATTAGGTTAGGAATCTAGAAAGCTCAAATAGTCTATATTCAACGCTATCTTCACTTTATCGTTTTTCTCGTACTCTCTTCGTTTCGAATTAGACCATTTGAAACAAATACTCCCTTCGTTCCGTCCAGCCTAAGCTTTCCACTTATACCAAAGTGGCTTTGCCCAGTGGTACGTTGGTGACTTTCCGAAGGAGAGGTCATCGGTTCGATTTTCCTCAAGGAAAATTTCTGTGGTTTAATTCCTATCTTGAGTTTTAGGGTCCTTTGGAGTTTCCCATGACACATCCGTGCAGTTAAGGAAGCAGCATTGCTGGGCTTGTATCCTCAGTGTGGGGAGTTCGAATCTTGGCAGGAGCAGCTGGAGCAGCCAATTGGTGTTGTAAGAGTGATGCAATTGTCTCGCGAGGCAGTGGGCAGCCAATTGGTGATGTAAGAGTGATGTAAATGCCTTGTAGGAGGGCTCCCTTGGGGCTGGAGTATAAGAATGCGCCACCCCTCGCATAGGGCACATCCGCGATTTACCTCCGTCAGCATCTTGAGGAGCCTACACTGGTGGTCAGATTAGTCAAAGCTGGGAACCTGGGTATCAAAAAAAAAAGAAAAAAAAAGCTTTCCACTTATTTCAAATCACGCAAATTAAAAAAATAAGTGAGAAGAAAAAATATTATGAGTGTAATTTGAAAATAGGAGAGAGAATTAGTGGAGAAAATAATAAATTTGAAAAGTGTCGTGAGTGTAATAGTGAATTAGGAGAGAAAATGAGCGAAGAAAATAGTAAATATTCTTTGCTGAAAAAGGAAAGGGAAAGCTTTTAACGGGACATCAAAAATGGCAAAATGGGAAGCTTTGACTGGAACGGAGGGAGTATTAAACAGTTGAAAATTTTGTTTTTTTGAAAAAATTCAACAAGTGTTGAAAAAAAGTTTGAGCCCCATTTTGCCACGTGTCGCGCTGTCATTGGGGCGGAAAAGGCGCGTGGTGCCCACCTTCCTTGAAGGCGCGTGAAGAGGCTGAAGGGTTTTTTTTTTCCTGATCTCGCCACTTGTCATTTTCTGATTGGTCACTGTTTTTTTTTTCAAATTTCATTCAAAATTTTCAAAGACAATTATCTTATATAAAAAAATAAAAAAAATTAATTTTTTTACACCAAAATTCATAATTTTTTTCTCTTTAAATAGAGACTTGTTTCATTTGATTTGGACACAAAAAAAACACTATTTTTTCAATATAAAATTTTCAATTATATTGAAAAATAAAGAATATAAAATAAAATAAGTATGCAGTATTTTTTTTAATTATAAATGATAATAATAATAATAATAATAATTATTATTTTTTAATTAATAATAATAAAGAATATAAAATAAAATAAAATAAAAGTGGTGGGATATTGGATGATGAGTTGGAAGGGTGTTGAAAAAAATAAGGATGTTGAAACTATTGTAGGGGTTAAAAGTTGAATGAGGTGTTGAATAATTAGTTGGAGGAGAGAGAAGCTGATGTGTCGAATTTCAAAGGGTGTTGAAAAAATGAGGGTGTTGAAACGATTGTAGATGATCTTAGAATTAACGTTACTCGTTTAACTTTGTACAAAAATAAAAAAAAATTGTGAGTATAAAAAATAAAAAGTAAAGTAGGAGAGAGAAAATATCTAAAGAATTTTTGTTGTTATAATAAGAAATGGGTCTCATTTTTCGTTTTAAATAATAAAGTAACTTGATGATGCCAAAAACGTTCGAATTATCTCAAATTCAGCCGCAGGTTGTATCATATACAATTGAATAGCCTTAAAAAGATTAACAAACACGTAAATTAAGTCGGGGCTTCACCGGCGAATGCCCTCCGGCGTGAGAGTAAATATTTGTGTGTAAAGATAGAAATCAATTGACAAAAGTTTAGAGTCAAAAGATGTGTTAATAAAATAATGAGAATTATGACTTGTATTTATAGGCATTGCCTTGTAGAGTTCATATAAAATAAGAAAGTGCGTGAGATAAGGTTATAATCCTAAAAGGATTATAATTGTTCACAGTCCTTATTTGAGTATGATTAGATAGTAGCAATCTGCACATGCGCCTCAGGAGGCGGGCTTTCTCGTCGTACATGACCTGGTCGGCCTACATTAAGCCGAGTAAGAGAATTTATAAAGATGGTGAAGCCCATTTCCTTATTTTATATGGAGACCGAATAGGGAGCTCCTCGCCTTTTGATGAGACCTTGGCCGGTCTTGATGGATGCCTTGCTCGACATTGAGTTTTGTTGGGCCTCATTCATTATACGTGTTGGTGTTATGCCCTAGGCCTATGATTGATAGACTTATGTGTTGACATTATTTATTATTATATGAGATGTTTATTATTTGATTATTATATGTTTTGTATATTTGTTTATAATAATCTCTGTCCCTAATTATTAAGAGAATAAATTAGTATAATTGTCAATGGATAATCATGTGATGATTATATGCATAAGAGATGCACATTGAAATTATGGGTACTTGTTAGAGAACAAGTGACTGGACATGACCCGCATGAGATTTATGTCATGGTCAAATGTCATACTTAAATCTCATACGGTTACTTCATTTGTTTCCTAGACCTGAGACTATCATAACCTTACATATGATGAAAGCCATGTTTGATTTTAGTCAAACGATATCTTAACACGATATCTATAAAGGCTATCATTGGCATGATCGGATTCATGATGGGAAGGATGATAAGTCAAGAAGGAGTTTGTCCCTCGGAAGAGAGATGTTATGCTTGGGCCCCTCGATGAGTTATAATGATGAAAGTGTATGGCCGTACCCCAATATGATTGGAATTATCATTATACTCAAGAATCGAGAAAGCATTGAACAATAACAAGTTGACAAGGACCATGACTTGTGTTCAATATAACATCATGAGACAAAAGGGATAAATGGAAGTACACCGTTGGAAACGTGAACTCTTACGTTACATCATTTGGGTAGACATAATGGCTTGCTAGAGTCCGCTTGTGTCTTATGAGGTTCGATATGATCGATCTCATTGCCAACATGATGTAATCCTATTGGGTCACACACAACTAGAATGAATTGGTTAAACCGGAGGAAGAATGATTGAGAGACACAGAAACTGGCTACTTATGTCACGCGACATATCAAGCCAATGGCTTGATATACCGCGCGACATAATAGGCCAATACGCGGTATTGACAGCCTGTCTCTCCTAATAAGATTAGAAGAGGTATTTACACTATTTTAGTATAAATACAAGGGCTCTGTCAGACCTAATAGCCTAGCCGAAATTTTAAAGCAAAATTCACAATCAAATTCTCTCAATATTCTTCAAGGTTTAGATCTAGCAATCAACAAGAAATTGTTCTTGGATTCATTCAAAGGTGTGGATACCAAAAGAGGGTCTTCGCTCGTTCATCGATCAAGACCTAGAGTTCAAGCAAGTTGAAGAACGAAGTTTGTGATTCAATATCACATAATCAAATCGTTAAATGCTTCAAGAGACCGGAAAGCGTTTCAAGGTTGGTTTAATTCTATTTCATTGATATTCAAATTAATTGTATAGAACGGATCCTAGGGCTTCTTGGATTTTATGTTTTTAATGCTTAATTCCGCTGCGCATGGACCCGTAAAACCCAACAGTGGTATCAGAGCCCCGTTCGTATGATTAAGTTTGAATTAACATGCTAGGTTTAAGATATAAATTGTTTATATACTTATTGCATGTTTTGTATGTGATAGAATTTTAATTGTTTATGTGAAACAATGTGAAAATCGTTTTCAATTTATGCTGAATTAAATCTGTAAAAAGGCTGTTTTATGTGATTTAATTGGCTGTAATCTGTATTGGTTCGAATCTGGAAATCCTGTAACCTGGCTGCCTATGTCGTGCGACATATCGAGCCATGTGGAATTCAGGTTAACTGGCCTGTTACGTCGCGCGACATATTAAGCCTCTGGCTGATGTTGTCACGCGACATAACAAGCCAAAACTGGGCAGAATCTGTTTGTTCAAATTTTCTGCTATTCTGTGATTGTGTTTACAATCTGATATGCTGATATGAAAATCTGGATGTTATAAAATTGAGTTTATAAGTCCGCGATAGATTGATTCATTGATATACATGATTAATTGATTAAAATCTGATTTTAATAATTATTGCAATGTATATGAAAATCTGGATGTTATAAAATTGAGTTTATAAGTCCATGCTAGATTGATTCATTGTTCATGCATGCTTAATTAATTTAGATTTGTTTTATTAATTGTTGCGATGCATGAATTATTTGTTCTTAATTGTTAAGAATTATTAAATTAGATGTTTAGTTGAAACATGATATTTAGTTTCCTAATATGTTTAGATTTAGACATTGTAAATTTTGGATCTTATGATTGTTTATGGAAACAAGTCATAAATACGCGAAATTTAAAAGGAAACTGATTGTTTATAAAAGGTAAGGATTATGTTGCTTAATCAGAGTTGATTTCTAATTATGCATGTCTAGGAGAGTTCTGTCTAAGGAAGAGTTGGTACTTAAGAAGTCCTTGCGGCTCACCTATCTTCACGGGAACTTACAGTGCATGATTTTGACTATCTTTACGATATGCTTATAATCTACCTTTAAAGAACCTTCATTTAACTTTTAAGTTCTTTATGCCAATTCATGATTAAAAACACTTGAGACCATTCGGATAGTTTTGGGTGGGCTTGCCATAGCAAGGTGCTTTGATTCTATTCGAATGCGAGCAAGATGAGGAAATGGTGGTTCCTATACGTTTTAAAATGAATGAACTTAATTGGGTTATCAAAATGGTTTTGGACCCAAGGCATAAGATGAGATTAAAATATGCCTAGACATATGATGTCTTGAATTGATCTCATAAAAGATCTAAGAGTCATATATGTGATATGATTGATGTTTTCTACCTAATTAATTTAATTTTGAGCGGTTTGCCATAGCAAACTTGAAATTGAATTAAAGTTGGATCTTAGCCCATTAAATGTATATTATGCTTATTTGCATTTGAAGGTGTATAATTTAGTGGGAGCATTTATTTAAATGCACTATACCTCTCAGATGATATGTTTACTTATATGTGTTCATATTTTATGTATATCTTTTTGTAGAATAAATGGCATCAAACAATAATCACTTTTCACTGCGATCTGTCCTTGAGAAGGAAAAGTTGGAAGAGAATGGTACAAACTATATGGATTGGATCCGTAGTTTGAGAATTGTTCTCAAACATAAGAGGAGAAAGCATGCGTTCTCACCGAACCTATTCCACTGAACCTGCTTGCCAATGCTTGCTAGAGCAATAAGGGAACAATATACGAAGCACAAGCGTGACTCTACGAATGTTAGTTGCCTTATGCTATCCGCCATGTGCAAGAGTCTTGAAGAATGCTTGAGCACTTGGGGACGATCGACTTAAACAATCGGGCGATGGAAATGTTCCAAATTCAAGCTAGGCAAGAAAGGTACAACACGGTTGCATCCTTGACCTCATGCGAAGATGAGTGAAGGACAATTTGTTGGTCCCCATGCTCTCAAGTTAAAGGGCCACATTGAGCATCTTGAAAGGCTCGGTTTTCCAATTAGCCAAGAGTTGGCTACCGACATATCTTGAATTCATTACCTAAAAGTTTTAGTCATTTCATAATGCACTATAACATGGGTGGAATGAATAGAAACCTTCGAGTTAGTTCAAATGTTGACTACTGCGGAAACCGGTATTGTCGAGAAGAAGACCGATCAAGTGCTAATGGTTAACAAGGGGAAAGGGTTCAAGGGTAAAGGAAAAGCAAGGTTGCTAATCCTAAGGCAAAGGTTGCCAAGCCCAAAGAGGCCTCCAAGCCTAAAGAGGCTAAGCCTAAGTCCCGAAGAGGACGCAATACGCTTCCATTGCAATGAGATTGGACATTGGAGGAGAAATTGCGCAAAATACAAGGAAGCACCGAAGAAGAGCAAAGGAGTTGCTTCAACTTCAGGTATCTTTGTTATAGATATATTCCTATCTACTTCTAGTTCTTGGGTATTGGATACCGGATGTGGAACTCACATTTGTTTAAATGTGCGGGGTCTAAGAAACGAGAAGGATGCTTAAGGAAGGTGAAGTGGACCTACGTGTGGGGAATGGAGCAAGAGTTGCTTTGCATTAGCCGTAGGAACTTATGAAGTTACTTTACCTAGTGGACTAATACTTGTTTTGAACAATTGTTATTACGTTCCGGCTTTAAGTAGGAATATTATTTCGATTTCATGTTTGGATAATGAAGGTTTTAATTTTCTTATATGTGATAAGAAATTTTCTATTTACAAGAGTGATATGCATTATTGTCTTGCTTTATTTCATTCAATGGCCTTTATGTTCTTGATATTGAAAAAAATGCATTGATAATGATGTCTATAACATTAACAAGAAATCTAAACCCAATGATGTAAACCACACTTACTTATGGCATTGTCGTCTTGGCCATATAAACGAGAAACGCATTTCTAAACTCCACAAAGATGGATTTTGGACTCACATGATTATGAATCATATGAGACATGCGAATCTTGTTTACTTGGCAAGATGACCGAGGACCCATTTACCAAAACCGGTGAAAGGGCGGGCGACTTATTAGGACTCATACATACCGATGTATGTGGGCCTATGAGTAGCGATGCTAGGGAGGATTTCGGTACCATAACATTCATGATGATTATAGTAGATTTGGATATGTTTATCTAATGAAACATAAGAGTGAATCGTTTGAGATATTTCGAATATTTCAAAATGAGGTGCAAAATCAACTTGGCAAAACTATTAAGGTACTTCGATCCGATCGAGGTGGTGAATATTTGAGCCAAGAATTTGTGAGTCATCTTAAGAGTTGTGGAATCGTTTGAACTCTCTCCACACGGAACACCACAATGGAATGGTGTGTCACGAAAGGAGGAATAGAACTTTGTTGGACATGGTTCGTTCTATAATGAGTCAAGTTGAGCTTCCTTTATCCTTTTGGGGACATGCACTAGAAAGCTGGCTTGCTTTCACTATAAACGAGTTCCTACCAAATCGGTTCAAAAGACCCATATGAGATGTGGCATGGAAGAAAACCTAGTTTGTCTTTCATGAAGATTTGGGGTTGTGATGCATATGTCAAGAAGTTAACTTCGACAAGCTAGCACCTAAATCGATAAATGTGTTTTGTGGGATATCCTAAGGAAACCAAAGGATACTATTTCTACAACCGAAACGAGAACAAAGTGTTTGTTGCTCGAAATGGTACTTTCTTAGAAAAGGAGTTTCTTCGCAAAGGAACCGAGTGGGAGTAAAATAGATCTCGAAGAAGTTCGAGAACCCGAAAACAACATTGAACCAATGGTAGAAAGCGAACCAAGTTCACAAATCGTTGTGGAACCGGTTCAAGATGCACAAGTTCCTCGCCGAAGTGGTAGATCACGATCCGAACAGAGAGATATGGATTTCTTGTTACGGAAAGTGATGAAGTGGAGTTAATCGAAAATGATGAACCCACTTGCTATCAAGAAGCGATGTCCGCTCCGGATTCGGAAAAATGGCAAGAAGCCATGAAGTCAGAATTACAATCCATGGGCGATAATCAAGTTTGGAACTTGATTGATCCACCGAAGGTGTAAAAACCATAGGGTGCAAATGGGTTTTCAAGAAGAAGACCGACATGGATGGGAAGGTGCAGAGCTATAAGGCTAGGCTAGTAGCTAAGGGATATAGAGGATTCATGGCATAGACTATGATGAAACCTTTCGCTTTGTAGCTATGCTTAAGTCTATTAGAATTTTACTTGCCATAGCCGCATATTATGACTATGAGATATGGCAAATGGATGTCAAAAACGCTTTCCTTAATGGGAAGTTACTTGAGGATGTATACATGATACAACTGAAGGTTTTGTCGGTCGAGAAAATTCTAATAAGGTGTGTAAGTTGCGAAATCCATTTATGGATTGAAGCAAGCTTCAAGGAAGTTGGAATCTACGTTTTGATGAAGCAATCAAGGAATTTGGCTTTATCAAGAACGAAGATGAACCTTGTGTATACAAGAAAATTAGTGGGAGCGTAGCACTATTTTTAGTGTTGTATGTAGCCGATATCTTACTCATTGGAAATGACATTCTGCACTAGAGGCTGTCAAGTCTTGGTTGGGAAAGTGCTTTTCAATGAAAGATATGGGCGAAGCCGCATATATCCTTGGTATCAAGATCTATAGAGATAGATCCAAGAGGATGATTGGTTTAAGTCAAAGTACTTACATTGACAAAGTCCTTAGAAGATTCCAAATGGAAAATTCTAAAAGAGGAATTTGCCAATGTTGCATGGTATATCTCTTAGCAAGAATCAATGTCCAAAGACTAATGATGAGCGAAAGAGAATGAATGGTATTCCATATGCTTCGGCAATTGGGTCTATCATGTATGCTATGTTATGTACTAGACCCGATATCTCGTGTGCTTTCTAAGCATGACGAGTAGGTACCAATCGATCGGTGAACCACATTGGATAGCGATCAAGAATATCCTTAAGTACTTACGAAGAACTAAGGATGTATTCTTGGTCTTTGGAGGAATGGAAGAAGATCTTGTAGTCAAAGGCTACGCGAGATGCTAGCTTCCAGCCCGACAAAGATGATTTTAGATCGCGATCTGGATTTTTGTTTATGCTTAATGGAGGCCTTTGTGAGTTGGAAAAGTTCCAAGCAAAGTACCGTCGTGATTCTACAACCGAAGGCGAGTACATAGCGGCATCCGATGCGGCTAAGGAAGCGGTTTGGATCAAGAAGTTCATTAGTGATTTGGAAGTCGTTCCAAGCATCGGAGATCCTATTGAACTTTCTTGTGATAACAATGGTGCCATTGCACAAGCAAAGGAACCAAGATCACACAGAGATCCAAACACATACTTCGACGTTTCCACATTATCCGTAGAGATATGTGAAAGGGAAGACGTTAAGATATGCGAGTAGACACGATGACAACGTGGCGGACCCGCTAACTAAGGCTCTCTCGCAAGCTAAACATGATGGTCATGTTAGGTCCATGGGTATTCGATACATGGTAGATTGGGCCTAGTGCAAGTGGGAGGCTGTTGGTGTTATGCCCTAGGCCTATGATTGATAGACTTATGTGTTGACATTATTTATTATTATATGAGATGTTTATTATTTGATTATTATATGTTTTGTATATTTGTTTATAATAATCTACTGTCCCTAATTATTAAGAGAATAAATTAGTATAATTGTCAATGGATAATCATGTGATGATTATATGCATAAGAGATGCACATTGAAATTATGGGTACTTGTTAGAGAACAAGTATTTGGACATGACCCGCATGAGATTTATGTCATGGTCAAATGTCATACTTAAATCTCATACGGTTACTTCATTTGTTTCCTAGACCTGAGACTATCATAACCTTACATATGATGAAAGCCATGTTTGATTTTAGTCAAACGATATCTTAACACGATATCTATAAAGGCTATCATTGGCATGATCGGATTCATGATGGGAAGGATGATAAGTCAAGAAGGAGTTTGTCCCTCGGAAGAGAGATGTTATGCTTGGGCCCCTCGATGAGTTATAATGATGAAAGTGTATGGCCGTACCCCAATATGATTGGAATTATCATTATACTCAAGGAATCGAGAAAGCATTGAACAATAACAAGTTGACAAGGACCATGACTTGTGTTCAATATAACATCATGAGACAAAAGGGATAAATGGAAGTACGCCGTTGGAAACGTGAACTCTTACGTTACATCATTTGGGTAGACATAATGGCTTGCCAGAGTCCGCTTGTGTCTTATGAGGTTCGATATGATCGATCTCATTGCCAACATGATGTAATCCTATTGGGTCACACACAACTAGAATGAATTGGTTAAACCGGAGGAAGAATGATTGAGAACACGAGCGGCTACTTATGTCACGCGACATTGAAATTACCGGGATCCGGCTCGCGCGCGTGACCGGCATCTCGATTAAATCGGCATTCGGGAGGTCGCCGGATCAGAGGCGCACAATCGCGCCCCGGCATCAGCTTATTCCGTTTTAGCGTTGCGTGTTGGAGGTGTCTCGCCGTTTTGCTTTCGCATTTTGTAGAGTCGCCACGCGTTTTTATTAAGCCCAAGAAAACATTGAAAAAGGGCATCGGTTTAAAGATAAATTTTAAAGCTGTTTTTGTGTGATGAGATTTTGAGTTCGGAGAGTCGAGATGACTCCTCGGGAAGAGAATATTAGAATATTAGAGCTCACTAGTCGCCTCGTAAACGAGTCTTTCGGATACCCCTAATATCCTTTAAAAAGTTGTGTGTGTGTGTGTGCTTTTAAAAATGCATCTTTGTATCGGATGTTTACATTGTATTGAAATGTATTGAAATAGAATAGGAAGGAAGCCTTACCAATGTTGGTTCGTAATCTGTCTTAGCAGGGGAATAGTGTTTGAGGTCGGGTAGCGTTCGGATTGCTTCGGGGATGCCGGTGGTTGTCATCCGACGGACGAGATTTCGGCGTGAGTTGAGGTTGTAAGGCTGCGTTCGGGCGAGAGGTTCGGCGTGCGTGGGGATCGTCGGGATCACTCGGGCGAGAGTTTCGGCGTGCGTTGTGGTGGCGGGAGTCACTCGGGCGGAGTTTCGGCGTGGTTTGGGATCGTCGGTTTGACTCGGAAAGAGCCGGGACACGTGGGAAAGACCGGGCAAGGCCTCGGAGTACCACGAGGGGCCTCGGAGTACCTCGAGAGTGCCTCGGGCGGCGCGGGAGAGCGTCTCGGGAGCGCTCGGAGAGGCCGGAGCACCTCGAGGGGGCTCGGAAGGCCTCGGAAGGATCGAAGGGGCGGGAATGCCTCGAAAGGTCTTAGAAGGGGAGCCGGAAGGCTTAGGGAGGAAGAGAGAAGTGGGAGGTGTGAAAAAATGAGGAGGGGAGCCCTCTATTTATAGTAAAAATTTCGGAGCAAAGAGGTCCGTACGGACCTTCTTGGTTATCGAGAATTTTGGATTTCCTCGATTTGAGGGAATGCGCAATGATGGAGAATATTTGGGAATGATGATGTTCCACTGAGCAATAAGGTCCGTACGGACCATCTTGCATGCAAAGAGGTCCGTACGGACCAACTGCGCATGGAAGTCATCATTTCTCCGGGATTTGAGGGAATATTGTGGACTTTAAGGGGATTTAGTAATCATTGAAACAAAGAGGTCCGTACGGACCTTAATTGCTACGATTTCTGAAAATTCCCAAAGGTCCCTTTGTCCCTTTTATCCCGAAAGGCTCCTCCACTGGTTTGGTTGGGGTTTTGAGAGGGTTTTGAGAGGGTTTTGAGTGAGAGAGGTCTACGAGGCTGCGTGGATGAGTGCGCGGTGTTTCAGGAGTGTTTGAAAGGGAGTGATCCAGTTGGGGTACTTACGAAGCCCTCGACGACGTCACTTATGAAAGAAGTGGGGTCGCCGATAAGATAAGGGTCCTAATGCGGATCGCGTCTTTGGGAGAGGAAGTGGCCGTGAGGGTCAAAGTGAGGACGTGATGGTGTCCTTTTGGGTGGCCGTTTAGGTCGATAAATTTGGACCACTGTGATAGGATTCCCTACGTATCCACTGGCGGGAATCAAGCACAGTCGTAGTTCGGGTGTGGGGTGAGTGTTACGTGAATGCGGGCGTGGTGGTGCCACAGGTGTTGTGTGACTGCGAGGTCGGTGGTGAGGACGTGGTGGCGTCTGGGTGGCCGCATAGGTTGATGGTGAGGACGTGGTGGCGTCTGGGTGACCGTATAGGTCGGTGATAAGGACGTGGTGGCGTCTGGGTGGCCAGCCGTATAGGTCGGTGATAAGGACGTGGTGGCGTCGGGGTGGCCGTATAGGTCGGTGATAAGGGCGTGGTGGCGTCAGGGTGGCCGTATAGGTCGGTGATAAGGGCGTGGTGGCGTCGGGTAGCCGTATAGGTCGGTGATAGGAACGTGGTGGCGTCAGGTAGCCGTATAGGTCGGTGATAAGAGCGTGGTGGCGTCGGGGTGGCCGTATAGGTCGGTGATAAGAGCGTGGTGGCGTCCCGGGGTAGCCGTATAGGTCGGTGATAAGGGCGTGGTGGCGTCAGGTAGCCGTATAGGTCGGTGATAAGAACGTGGTGGCGTCGGGGTAGCCGTATAGGTCGGTGATAGGGCGTGGTGGCGTCAGGTGGCCGTATAGGAGTCGGTGATAAGGAACGTGGTGGCGTCGGGGTGGCCGTATAGGTCGGTGATAAGAACGTGGTGGCGTCGGGGTGGCCGTATAGTATCGTCGGTGATAAGGAGCGTGGTGGCGTCGGGAGGTAGCCGTATCGTCGGTGACAGAACGTGGTAGCGTCAGGGGTGGCCGTATAGGTCGGTGATAAGGCGTGGTGGCGTCGGGGGGTGGCCGTATAGGTCGGTGATAGGGACGTGGTGGCGTCGGGGGTGGCCCGTATAGGTCGGTGATAAGGAGCGTGGTGGCGTCGGGGTGGCCGTATAGGTCGGTGATAAGGGCGTGGTGGCGTCAGGGTGGTGACCGTATAGGTCGGTGATAAGGGCGTGGTGGCGTCGGGGTGTGCCCGTATAGGTCGGTGATAAGGACGTGGTGGCGTCCGGGGTGGCCGTATAGGTCGGTGATAAGGACGTGGTGGCGTCAGGGGTGGCCGTATAGGTCGGTGATAAGGACGTGGTGGCGTCAGGGTGACCGTATAGGTCGGTGAGGACGTGGTGGCGTCGGGTGCCGTATAGGTCGGTGATAAGGACGTGGTGGCGTCGGTGGCGTATGCCGTATAGGTCGGTGAAGGAACGTGGTGGCGTAGAGGGTGACCGGCGTATAGGTCGGTGATAGCCGTGGTGGCGTCGGGGTGGCCGTATAGGTCGGTGATAAGGGACGTGGTGGCGTCAGGGGTGGCCGTATAGGTCGGTGATAAGGACGTGGTGGCGTCAGGGGGTGGCGTAGGTCGGTGATAAGGACGTGGTGGCGTCGGGGTGTATGGGTCGGTGATAAGGACGTGGTGATGTCTGAGTTGAGCTTAGTTCCGGTGATAGAATGATGGTTGTCTTTGAGGATATGCGGGATTGGTGACCCTTTTTGGGACCTAGTTGGGGAGGAGCTCGAGGCTTACCCTAAGTTGATGACGGTGCTTGCGTATGACCTGAGGTGGGACCTAGTTCGGGAGTATGACCATTGTAGGTGACCTGAAGTTGCGGGATGTATGACCTAGGATGGGACCTACGACTACCTAAATTGGGACCTAGTTCGGGAATATGACCTTGGAAGGACCTAGTTCGGAGGAGTTGTCGGGTTTACCGTTTGATGGCGTACTTTGCTTGGCAGAGCCGTGCCTTGGTGCCGTTGGGAGGTGTGGATGATGGCCAGATGATTGCTTCGCCGTTGCGTGAGCGCTTGGCCTTGGGACTTGTACTCGGAGGGTTGGCTCCTTCGCGTGCTTGTTTTGCCGTTGAGTGGCGAATGATCGGTCGGTCTTGAGGATATGCGCTTGCATGACTTCCGCTTTGACTTGTTGGGGAGGAACTCGGAGCTTACTTTGACTTGCGTTCTGTTGAGGTAGGGCGAGATTCGGGCTTGGTACCCGGTGCTTGGCTGAGATGCGGACCGCAGGGCCACTTTGATTGGGAAAGATGACTTCGGACCTTCGGTGGTTGAGTTGTCGTTGAGCGTTTGGAGCGTCTTGTGCCTTGATATGTCTTGAGGTATTGGCTCCTTCTTGAAGGGTTGCAGGGACCGGCACTTGGATTAGTGCCGTTGGAAAAGGCGAGATCGGTCTTACGTCTGACAGTTCGGTTGGGACCGAGCGGAAAAGCTTAGCCTTAGGAAAAGGCCAAAGATTATAAGAGCCGGGGAAAGTAATTTGGCCACCCTTTGCAAAGAGGTCCGTACGGACCAACCTGGTTGCAAAGAGGTCCGTACGGACCACCTTGGTTTTACGGTTCCCGGGTTTGACCCGGGCTTTAAATGCAGAGGCCCTTCCCGTTCCTTCTTCCTCATTTTCCGGTTCGTGAACCGGGCGAGAGAGAGAAAAATTCCTCCATTGTTAACCAAAATCAAAAAATTTTTGCTTGAATTTCTTGCCATGGTGAAGGATCTCGAAGGAGTCGTCGTCAGCCTTGATCGGGGAAGTGGTTGAGCGGCGGATGGAGCTTGAAAGGTGGACTTCGTTCGTTCCATCTTGAAGAACCAGGATGTTTTGTATCAGAATCGGAGGTGCATAATCGTCGCTCCATGAGCGTTGGGGGAGGTAAGAAATACATTAGTTTTGATTCCTGCTTTCGAATTTTTGAATGCTAGAACTAGGTTTTAGTTTTCGCATTTTGAATTTTTTTTGTGATTATTTTATGCCCTTTTTGTGAAATTCTTGATGAATTGTTGAAAATGGACATGTGAAAATTGTGGGTATGTGTATTTTGTGCGAAATGTGTAGATTAGCTCTTATTTGTGAAAATAAAGTGCCTATCTAGTGAATTGCATGCTTTGGTGTTTTGTACCGTATGCTATTTATGTATGTACATTATGAGAAAAATTATCGTGTAGTGATAATTTTTGTGCAAAAATGTGACTGTGTAGTGTTTTGTGACGGGTTATATGTGAAAGTGTGTGCCGTGTTGGGACGGATTTTCTTTTGAGAATGTGACGGATTTTCTTTTGAAAATGTGTCGTGTAGGGTTTAATCCCCCCTTTTTCTTCTTTTGAGAAAATGTGTACAGTGTGTGCCGTGTTTTGTGACGGGCTTTGCATGGGAGAAATTATATGCATGATATATGTGAAAATTATGTGCAATAATGTGCCGTGTTTTGTGACAGGTTATATGTGCCTTTATATTAAATCTTGTGATTGACGTACCTTTCTTTGTGTTTACTGCGGGATGCGGGAGCTTACGGCAGGGAAGGCGAGAGGATGAAGACTTCGGGGATCGCTCGAGGCATTTGTGGGCTATGGCGGCGGATGCACGATATTTCCGTGGGCGGTAGGCCGAGTCCCGGAGGTTGGTTTATGCTTCGGGCCTAGGTGTGTTCGTTGAGAACTGGTGGAGTGTACGACACGAGGAAGAACAAGAGTGTCTTCTGGGCCTTTATCCAGTATTGGTGGGATACCACCCACACCTTCCACACTTTGGGGCGAGGTGACGGTGGCGCCAGCGATTTTGCTTTGCTATTACGGGCTCTCCTTGAGGGGGCTGTGAGGTGGAAGACATGATCTACGATGATGTCTTGGCCGAAAGTGCTTGCAGGCTTTGAGCCTCGTCCTCGCGAGGGCACAGGGATCTTGTCTGGCGGCGTAGAGATGAGGATCACGGCCGGTGTGGGGCCTACATCAGGGTACCGGCCGGGTGGCAACGGAGCGGTTGGCGCGCTCACTTCTTGTGGTATGCCTTTGTCAGAGACTTTGTTCTCGAACCACGCGACCGCAGCTCCCTTTGCTGCTGTTGGAGAAGCTTGGCCCGATCTGGATAAGTGCAACGACATTGCTTGGGGCGAGCGAGCTTGGGCTGTGAGCTCTACTTCTCCTTGGACCCAGGTTTAGGGAGGGTGGCTTGATTCGTTGGCTTTTGACTTTGCTCTGGAGGTATGAGTTTATTCTTTGTTTTTCTTGATTTAGCGATCTTGTCATTTCTCCATTGTCTTTTGCCTGAGCCTTCTGTTTTTTTGTCACGGGTGTGGTTTTATGAGGTTTTCCAGTGCTTCTAGTGGGATAGGGATCTGGGGGTACATTCTTTGCGTACCTGTATCTTTGGGATGGGCTCGTACGACGAGGAAGAGGAGGACCGGCCGGGGGAAGCTCACCATCGCCTACGGGGATGTGCGGGAAGCGTTTGGAGCGGGATAGCCGTGAGGGGTTCGTTACATTCCCGTGGGTTCGGTATGAGGAGATGAGTTCGAGGGCTCCCAGTGACGGCAGCGGCGGAAGATCTTTGCGAGGCTTGACTTGTGGCGCCGTGTACACAGGGGAGCGAGTCTTACAGCGGCATGGCCAGGTGTGCTTCCGTGGCTCAGGGACCCTCCCTTTGGGATGCTTGATTCCCGGGACATGGATGTGCTGGACTTCGAGAGGTACCTTGGCGGTGTCGGTGCGAGGAGTTCAATCTTGTACGGAGAGAGTACGGGGCCTTCGTGAGGAGGAAGGCGAGACGCCGCAGTGCGGCGCGGGAGAGAGAGGGCGCGCGAGCTCCCGAGAGGGATTCCCGATGCGGGACCGGATTTCACGTGCGTCCGCGAGGACGGATCGAGGAGGAAGGTGTACAGCATGCCGTTCGGAGCGAGCTCTGCGCACTCTGAGTGGACCCCAGAAACAGATCGGTGAGTGTGCGACTCTTTTCCATCTTGGCATCTTTTACGCGTTTTTCTCTTTTTGTTGTTGAAGTATAGCTTGCATTTGATAGCGTTTCCTTGGCTTCTTGTTGGTGCGAGTCAGGGGAGAGCCTACGATATGCGGCTTCGCCGTTACGTGGCGATGCGCTCCTTTGCTAAGAAGATGGCGTCGAAGGTGTCTGCTCGGTCTTCGCGTCGTGTGCGGCGTACGAGCCTATGCCTTCGAGGCATTACGTGGGACGTTCCTCGCCTAGAAGCCGAGCCGGAGCCGCAGCGAGAGGGGCCTTTGAGGGCGGCATAGCATGGATGCGGGACTTCTTCGGGAGGCTGCGGGGCCTTCGAGGAAGCGGCCCTTTTATGATTCATGCCTCCGCACGGCGCACGGGGTGAGGGTTCCTCGAGCCTTCTTTCTTTGATCCTTTCGCCGGATTTGATCCCACCAGTACTTCTCGTGGGAGCCTCGGGCGGGTGCTCGGTATTCCAGGCGAGGAGGATGTGACGGGCGAGTTATTTGGGATGCCCGACTTTTCTTTGGAGGATCTTGGCGAGGAGGATGATGATGAGGATTACGAGTAGTATTCATTTGCTTTCCCTCTTTTCATATCCCTCTCTTTTTTTTTGTTTAGCAACGAGACATTTTGGGTACTGTAATAAAACACTTGTATTTGCATATGTAAGCAGTATTTTATTTTAAGATGTAATGTCATTTATTTTTGTGATTCAGGGAATTGTCCTAGAAATTGTTGCT